>ARYC01004802.1:0-25803 GCA_000711775.1 Oxytricha trifallax
TCAAAATAGAGCAGTGACCACGACCACCCCTCAACTCACCAAATATGTGGTCACGTGGTCTTGCCTTCGTGGTACCCGTGACCATGAAAGTGACCATTTGACCATGACAACGTTGACAATTTGACCATTACTTGAGAATGCATGATTTTACTGTTAATTTGTAAATGACGTCAAAATAGAGCAGTGAGCACGACCACCCCTCAACTCACCAGATATGTGGTCGCGTGGTCACTGCCTTCGTGGTACCAGTGACTATGAACCTGACCATTTTGACCATGACAATGTTGACAATTTGACCAAAACTTGAGAATGCATGATTTCACTGATAATTCGTAATTGACGTCAAAATAGAGCAGTGACCATGACCACCTATCAACTCACCTGATAATTAGTCATGTGGTAAATTGGTCACTTCTTCCATTGTACTAGTGAACATTTCTGTTTCCAAGGATTCCATGTGTCCATCACAAGAAAAATGCATGATTTTACTCTCAATTCATTGATTAACGTAAAAATAGAGCAGTGACCACGACCACCCCTCAACTCACCAAATATGTGATCGTGGTCACTGCCTTCGAGGTACCAGTGACCATGAACGTGACCATTTGACCATGACCATGTTGCCCACGTGACCAAAATTTTGAGAATGCATGATTTCACTGTTAATTTGTCGAATGACGTCAAAATAGAGCAGTGACCACGACCACCCCTCAACTCACCAGATAAGTTGTTATGTAGTAAATTGGTCACTTTTTCCGTTGTACTAGTGAAAATTTCTGTTTCCATGTATTCCACGTGTCCATCACATAAAAATGCATGATTTTACTCTAAATTCATTGATTTACGTCTAAATTGGGCAATGACCACGACCAAGCATCAACGAACCATATACGTTGAGATGTGGTCACTGCCTCCGTAGTCCTAGTGACCATAACATTTCCCATGGATACCACGTGAACATCACTTGAAATGCATGATTTCATTGTTAATTCTTTAATTTACATCAAAATTGAGAAGTGACCACGATCAGCCCTAAACTCACCAAATATGTGGTCACGTGGTCGTTGCCTTCGTGATACCAGTGACCATGAACCTGACCATTTGACCATGAAAATGTTGACAATTTGACCATTACTTAAGAATGCATGATTTCGCAGTTAATTCGTCGAATGAAGTAAAAATATAGCAGTGACCATATCCAACACTCAACTCACTAATATGTGGTCACGTGGTCACTGCCTTCGTGGTACCCGTGACAATGGTGACCATGACCATGACCACGGTGACTACGTGACCATCACTTGAAATTGCATGATTTCACTCTTAATTCGTCGAATGAAGTAAAAATATAGCAGTGACCTTAACCAACCCTCAACTCACCAAATATGTGGACACGTGGTCACTGCCTTCGAGGTACCTGTGACCATGAACGTGACCATGGTTACCATGACCTCTGTGACCACGGTACCATCACTTTAAAAAGCATGATTTCACTGATAATTCGTTGAATGACTTCAAAATAGAGCAGTGACCATGACCACCCCTAAACTCACCAGATACATGGTCACGTGGTCATTTCATCCGTTGTCCTCGTTACTCTAACCGTTACAATGATGACCAAGACCACGTACACGGTTACCACATGACCATTACTTGAAAATCTATGATTTCACTCATAATTCGTGAGAAATAATCAATTAGTTTGGCTACTAAACACATTAAAAAAGATGAAATATGTAATTAAATTAAGAAGATAGTTGTTATGATCATCGTAAAATCTCCAGCATATCCAAGACAATCACTATATAATATTCTTTAACATATAAATACTGCTAGATTTAAGAGATATCACAAATATAAGTAGATTAAATTTGTTTGAATTAAGTACACTATTTAATAAATTCACAAAAAACCTGCGTTTTCTCTCATTTAAATTACTAACATTTAAACCCTAATCCCCTACATATACCCTAATAAAACCCTAATAAAGTATGCACTAATAGTCATTTATCAATAAAAAGCTCAATCAAACTACTGAAATGGTTTTGGGTCTTATATATAGAGTTAAAACAAGAGTGAGCATCTAACTATGAAACTATAATTTTGTATGATTGCACCTATTTTAAGTTCTCTATTGTTAAAAGAGTTATAAATTTATAAAAGATTTATAATATGCTACTTTCAAATTTTTTATGACTTTATATCTCAGTCGTTTTTATTTTAAGCTATTTTTATTTTAACTTTTAATTATTAATTTAAAGTTGCCTATTTACTACTATAAATTATGATTATAATTATTTGGTTTTTAGAGATTTTTTTCTTAAAAACTAAAAAATATGGTATTTTTCAATTTATAATTCAAAATAAGAAGGACTTCAATGTTGGCGGTACCATTTTATCACATCGTAGAAGCGAATTAGCTCTGGTCTAATTTGCCACCAAAATCAATTTAAAATCATTAAAAATGTAAAATTGAGTTTATTCGCTTCTACAATGATATAATTTAGTACCGCATACATTAGAAAAGTCCTGCTACTCTTAAATTATAAATGGGACAAGTACCATATTATTTAGTTTTACATAAAGTAATTTGCAAATAATTATACTAACTCCTTTTTTAAAAGATATATCTATTTCAATTCTAATGAATTCATCAATATTTATTAGTTGTGGTAAAAATCCAATTTACAATTATAAAAAGGACTAATTTTCTATTTCTTAATGAATGAGTGTAATCAATTAAATATAGAGTTTAATACTAAGTTCAGAAGGCTAAAGCTGGCAAAAACTGATAAATAAGGAAAAAAAATGTCAACTTATTTTAAAATTTACTTGTTTTCTATTTTTAATCAATTTTATATTTTATGAATCTAATCTTAGAATTTTTCTCAAGAAATTCTTTATTAAAATAACAATATTTTAAATTCTTACATCTATTCTTTACAATTAAGTTAGTTATCACAATTTCCTTGTATTATAATTTTTATTGTATATTTCTAGACAAAAACAATTATCTCTAGTACAAAAGCTGCATTTTTGTGTTAGCTGTCATAACCTTTTTATTGTTATTATAAAAAATAAGTAAATTTAATTAATAAAATATTAGTTTTTAATAATAATAAATATATTATGTTATATTTCAATTGACCTTAAAATTTAATAAGATATATTGATTATCATAATAATTTCAGCTTATTAAAACGAAATTATTTAATATTGCTAAAATACAAAAGAATAGGAAATTTTAAAAATCAAAAATACAAAAAACAGTCATTAATTATAAATTGAAGATAATATTAGAGATTATTTTTTAAAATGTCTAAACACAAAGAGCATTTTTACAAATTGTGTTTGCAAAATACAAACTGATCATAATTGTTACTATGAAAAATCTTTTATTTATTTTTTAAAATCATTCTATTTGAGCGAAGGATGTTAGCATTTATTAATTATGTATAGTTGATTAGACTTAAGATTATTAGAGTTTCATTTATTTGTAATATTTTCTTCTACATTTGAACTATAAACATTTTGTTTTGTGTAAATTTCTAAAAATAAATATTATTTTCTCATCTTTTAGTTTGTGGTAGTATTAACTTCAAGTATTTAAACATAATGCTTGTGTAAATAAAAGATAAATAGTTTGAAAATGAGGATATTTAAATTATTTTACTTACTAATTCTCTTGTGAGCTAAAACCTCTCTGATCCATTTTCATTTATTAGTTTGTAATTATATTCTGTTTTAATTTAAGTTAATCACAATTTTTAATTTCAAAAAATTCACATATAATATTAAAAATATTTTTATTTCCGTTATTGATAAAATATAGAACAAATAGGTAAATTGACATAAAGTGAAATACATATATATAAACCTCAAATATAACTGGCATGATTATAATATATTCTTAAATTTAGTTTAATAAACGGCTTTTAAAAAATCAGATTGGATTAAATTAGATCATTAGTTAATTAGTTCACAGATTAATGTAGAGACCAATATTAAAAGTGATCCAATATATCAATGTACTAACTAGACCAATCAGCTTTTTTAAGTATTTTGTACACTGAGTGGCTAGATCTTTAGATAGTTAGGAGTATTATTAAAATCTTTTATTCGTAAATTAATTTGCAGAAATATAGAATTATGCTCGTTTCTCTCATTGAGTGCTGTCTCCATCCTCCCCGTTGTCTATTGTTAAATCTTCGCATATCTATCCGGCTTCTCCTGTCACATCACCGTCGATCTAGAACCTCTTTAGGAAGTATTAAGCTAGCTGAGCTGTGCTGAATGGGAATTGCTTTCCTACCTCTCTAATGTTCTTGTTTAGCTAGATCAGCGTATCTCTTGTGAGGAAAGCCTCTTTATCAATCATTGGTGTTCTGTCAAATGGCAGGCTATTGGAAGTGATGAATACTTAGCATCCTTGATACTTGATTTCAGGATCTTTAAACTTGCGATTAACTGGGTATCCCTCTCCCTCTAGGAAGCTTTTCATTGCGGCATGTTGTTCCTGCTGAAGATTTGCCTGTGATTGATTTCATTCATGATAGCTATTGATGGTTTTTCTCCGTTCTGTCTGTGGTTATCTTAAAACTGACTGGGTGATTCTTAAAATCTCTATGTGATAAAGATCTAACCGAGCATTTTGGCGATTGTTGTTTTGAATGTATCCAGATCTCCATAGAGCCAAACAACATTAATTTTGATTTCGCTTTTTCTTAAGATCGCTTTCAGCAGAGATTCTACGACTTCCTGATAATTACAGCGAACCATCAATTCATCATAAATTTCGGGCGCCACCTGCCCTTTCGATTTCACTTTCTCCAAGTAGCTATACAGTTACTCAATCTTACTCAGCTGTAAAATCTAGCTTTACCATATTTTATTTAAAGATTTTGAGATGGGTTTGAAATGGTTATAATGGTTTATTATCTGCAAAAACATATCAATGTCACATACATTGTCTTCGGAATAATCCTTACATCTTGTATACTTCCTCCCAATTACCACTGATTACTTATTTCACTTGTTCCTATTTGCTGACTTGGGTTGACTTTTGATCTGTTAATCGTGATTCTTTTGCTACTTCCAATAAAATCTATATAAAGACATCGAAGTACTAATTATTTCCGCGAAGTAGCTATAATGTTTTAGAGTTTATCATAAGATTTGTGTAGTAAATTGAGCTTATGCTCTTTGCTCCCAGATTGAGACCATCAATCGCCGTTTTGCCTGAGTATCTGTCTGATGTAAAATAAATTCTTGCTAAGACCCGGCTAACCTTACTTCACGTAGACGCTCATGTATTCAATACCGTTTTTAGTATCCAAAAATTTAAGAGTATGGCTCAAGCGTGGATTTACTGAGAGAACCTTTTTCTCAATCTTTTGGAAAGTTTATTTTGTTATACTGAAGGCAATCGAAAATAAGAAGTATTATCTTCGACTGTATTTGTCTGAAGTAGTCCCGCTCATTTTGTATTTCTATTTTTAACCGTGAAAAATTGCAACAAAAGTAGATAATTTCTCCCATTATTTTAAACTTATAAATAAAATAATGTAAAAATTGGTGAAAGAAAATCAAATACATATCAATCTTAAATAATTAGACATCTTAATAAGCTTGTCATATCAGAACTCAAACATGGCGAGAATGTCGTTGATCAAGTTGTCGCGGGTCTCCACATACTCCTTTGAGTATTCCTTCTTTCTCAACTCATCTGCCCTCTTGCGATCACCTTCTTGTACCATATTGCCATGTCATCCACCTCTTCGCTGTTACACTGACTGATGACGCTCTCCATCACCTTCGTGGGCAGGTGTGGGCACATCTTGTACATCTTCTTCAAGTAGGTTACGATTCCGTCCTCGGATGTCTCAACGAAATACTCTATTTTATCCTTGATCTCAAATGTCCTTGGCTGTGGGGAGGTCCTCTTCTTCTTGGCGGGGTTTGTCTTCCTCATGAATTGATGTCGTCCAGGAAGTGCCTGACTGCCACCTGCCAGTGCCAGGCCATGGTTACCTCTTCCTCATGCATAACGGGTGCATGGTGATCCTCAACACCTTGTTGATTCTTGGTAGTTGGGGGTACGAGGCGAGCTCAGAGCGGTAGTGATTGATCAGGTTTAGTCTTTCATACGAGCTGTGGAGCGAATGAACGAGCTCAGACCTCTTCCTTGGTGAGCACATGCTTTCTGAGTTTCTTAGATTTCTTGGGTTGGGGTTTTGGTGCCATGTTTTACAACTAATCATATTTTTAAATAAATGTGTGAAAATAATATAATTAAGCCGTTAAAAAGCTTAATTTAATTAAGCAAATGGGGGATTTTTAAATTGTTAAAACTTACCAGGGATTTTCCACTTAGGGATTTCTGATGAACCAGTATTGCTGGGGAAAGTCACGGGTAGATCTTCGACTTGGAGGAGCCCAGGGGCACCACGCGATTCTCCATGTTTTTCTCTTTGGAGATGGGGTCTCCGACTTAGACATCTATGCTGGGGGCCGAGATAAGTTGAGATCCTTTTTTGAGTTGACATGCCGGACCGACCCCTATAATATTGAAAGTCAAATATCTATCAATGACCATCAGACATTCTACATGCTGAGGTTATCCAGAGCAGCAACTAGGGCCCTAAGGAAGCCCTGCTTAAGCCACTGCATATCCATGGGAGAGTTCTGGGCCCCGAGGTGCTTGATGCATTCTGTCTGCTGCTTCTTGTTTCTCTTAAGGGGCAGCACTTCCTCCAGGGCCTAAGGAGGTTTCCTATAGTGCCTTGGTCGCTTTCCTGTGATCGCAGTGTAGAATCACTTTGTAGACTCTCATCTTTAAAAGTGGAATTAAGCAAGTACAACAAGGAATACATAGGGCGTGATCAGGAAGTTTTGGGGCATTCTGCTGCCTTTACGCATTGAATTACCTCCAACCATCTGTTATGGTGTCTTAAACGATGTCGCTCAAGATGATACTTTAGTTTCTGAAGATATAGTTTCATTGAACTCCTCCATTATTGCTAAAGTATTCGTTGCCAGTGTTCAAAATGTGATCTATAACTTTCTTGCTTATAACCCAGAGGGCGCTAACGACATCTCATAAAACCGACTCGCTAATATTACCTCTAGTAGTTAGTGCCTTGCCAATCCTGCTCAGGTTCAAAGCAACATGGAAAATTAAATATACTTCTCCAGAAGTTTAGTCTGAAAATCTGAAGAAGTCGTAACCTAGAACGACATTTGAATCTTATTGGCTAACTACATCAAAGATCTCAATAGGTGGGCTAACGGCTATGACTCAAATACCCTTTGCATCAATCAGGCAGTCTTGGTACTTGAATTGAGATGAATCTCTATAAGCCGGTTTTGAACAGGTGTCGACCAATCGTTGACCATGTACTAGATAGGGCTCCACCTCTTGCCTTGGTCGCGACCTATTTAGTGAGTGATTAGTATTAGACTCCTTCCTTAAATCTTAAAATCTTTAATGGGCTCCACCCCCTTCATGCTGGGCGTCCTCAACTCGAATGTCAGGCGCCTCCTGGCCAGGTGGCACTTCACGGTCTGCTGAATGCGGTCCCGGTGGCAGTAGATGGTGTGGGGGGTCGTAGAGGGTCGACATCAAGCTTAAGATGCTCTTCGTGTTGTGTTCTTGATGTCTGATGTTCTCCAAAAAGCATGTCAACTTGTGGCCAGCCCCTGCCAGCTCACCGTTGGCTCCTACTACAGGTCACTCTCCTCCCCTGGATGCAACACTGAGGTCGACAGCTGCACCGACGGTGATGTCACGTATTGCTAGTGGTCATCTTTTACTTTTGAGTAGGGGTCTTAAATGGAGTGCTCTAGAGATGCAGTTAGGAATAATTTATAAGTTTGATTAATGCTATTAATTTCCTTAAATACAGACCTCAAATATTTGGTTGCTTTCTGTTTTGTGAAGACCCCCTATATAAATATATAAAACCCGAGTGTTAAAAATGAAAAGCAACAAAATTCCTATAATAATTATTCTAATATTCAAATTTAAATTAAATATTTTCAAATCCTATTTGAATTAAATTTACCCTTTTATATGATTTTATTACATTGATTAAATAAATTTTTCTAACTATCTAAAGATCTAGCCACTCAGTGTACAAAATACTTAAAAAAGCTGATTGGTCTAGTTAGTACATTGATATATTGGATCACTTTTAATATTGGTCTCTACTTAATCTGTGAACTAATTAACTAATGATCTAATTTAATCCAATCTGATTTTTTAAAAGCCGTTTATTAAACTAAATTTAAGAATATATTATAATCATGCCAGTTATATTTGAGGTTTATATATATGTATTTCACTTTATGTCAATTTACCTATTTGTTCTATATTTTATCAATATTATTATTTTAATATTAGATTTCTCTAGTTAAGTTTTCATAAAATAAATTTATACATTTTTCAAAATTTATAATATTTATTTAACATTTTCTTCAATAAAAAATAAAATTGTTCATCTACCTATAATCTCTTTAATACTCTACTTTTATTTGTTTGATTCTTTATCTTTTTTTTGAAGATATTTTTTAATTTCGTTCTAGAGTAGTATCATTGGTTTTTTATCTTGAATTATGAATGTAGATTAACTAAGTTCTTGCGTTTATTGTGATTTGTATGTAAGGTTTAAAGATGTTAAACTTTCATTTTAAATTTTAAAGTCTTTCATTAACTCACCCAGATAATCTTTGTTTTTATCAATTACTGGGTGATATGATTAATCATTCATATTAAAAGTGTTGAACTAGTTTTTGATTGTAGAGTTTAATTTTGAATCATTCAAGTCTATCTTGTTTCTAACTTTAATAAATTAATTTAATTTAGAAATATAAAAAATGTATATTTAGCATTTCTAACCAATCTAACAAAGCTTTTATCATTTCTTAAGTAATTTTATGTATAACTCCATAGATCTTGTTAGTTAGCAATATCAGTTGACTTATACTTTTACATAATCTCTTAGTATTATTTGTCATCATACTTTTTAGAAAGCTGTTAGATATTTCTCAAATATATCTTTGCCTAAGATGAAGATGATATAATTTAAGTATCTTAACTGTCTCCATTATTAATTAGCGTTTGTATACTTCTTGGTTATTTAGAAATCAATATTTATATAGGTTATTTGTCATTGAAATCATGTAAAATTGCAATATCTACAAAAGTAAACAAAGGCTATCCTAGGGGTAATAGAATTGCATGAAATTTTTAGAATTTTAGGTTCATTATCAAGCAGCATTATTATAGGAATTTATTAAAATCATCTTACAAACATTGAAAATCTTAGGATATATTTATAATTTCAGGTAAGCTTATTTTCTTATTTTTAAAGCAGGTAATTGATTGCTTAAATTAATTTAATTTATATTATATATGTTTATTTCAACTAATTATTAAATTAATTGATTGCAGAGAAGAAGTTTGTGCAATAACTTCAATTGATCTGTTTTATAGATATTTTAATATTTTTGTATTCAAACTTTGATTGATCAATTCTTTATCAACTCGATGTGTTTGTAAATTTTAACTGACAGTTTGATGATAATTATTCTTGAATAAGTTAATGTTTAATTGTTTTAATTCCTTAACACTTTTAACTTATTATAAACTTAGTCTCTTCGATCTTTGTATTCTACCTGATAATTAAGGAGTTTGACATGCTCTCTGTAAGTTTTAATGCTCAATATTTGTTATTAATTTCCAGCTATCTTTAAATTTATTCTATTGATTAAATTAGTTGAATTGCTCAGGCTAGGGAATAATTGGATCAAATTAAAGCTTAGAGTAGAATTATCTGTTAGTAGTTGACAAAGGATAGTAATTTTAGTTAATATCCCTTTATTAATTATTATACGTGTTTGAATTGAGAATATTAAGCTTTTTAATGAAAATTTCATTTTATGGAGAGGTTTTAATGCTAAAATAAAATTGATACTATAAAATACAATAGAAATAATTTAAGTGCTTTTATAATCAAAAAATTATTTATAAACTATTTTTCTTGATATTTTTAAAGAAAATCCACATTAACTTAATGATAAATATTTGTGATTCAAAATTATTTTTGAGCATTGTTTTTTAAAGCATTTAATAAAATATGTAAGTAACTTATTTACATTTATCAAATAAAAATTGATTCTATCAATATTTTAATAATCTAATTTTTTCAAGAATTATCCTTAATTTTAAAGGGTTGGTCAATTAAATAATTAAAAATTTACTTATAAAATTATAATTGTACTTTATTATAAAGAATTTACGAAATATTAAAAGTAAAACATCAACAATAAATTTTAGTTAACAATGTTGAAGTTAGTTAAATAATCTTAATCGGAGATAATTTTTTACTTTTGTATTTCATTATTAGAATTATATCGTTTCTCATTTAGTTTCTTATTTGTAGGATTTTATCTAAATAATGAATAATTTGTATCCTTAAAGTTCAAGACTCTCTCTTGCAAAATATTATGTAGTTTTTATTTTATTCTTTTTTAAGATCTTGAAGGAAAACTTTCATATTATTGTAGGAATACATACGATTTGAGAAAATATAATTAACACTAAAAATAATAAATAGTGGCAGTTAACTTTTTCAAGCCTAGACAATTAGGTACTCGTTCAATAGAGAATTTAAAATCAGCTGGATTTCAGTAATGGTGGCACCCCTCTATGACATCCATGGAGCGAAAAAAATCTTGTTAATTTTTGTGTGTGATTTGTTTGGTTAATTTGATGCCAAAATATAAACAAGATTTATCTCGCTCCATGGATGTCATAGAGGGGTGCCGTCATTACTAAAGTCCAGCTGATTTTAAATTCCCTATCGAGCGAGTACCTAATTGTCTAGGCTTTGAAAAAGTTAACTGCCACTATTTATTATTTTGTTAATTACATTTTCCGAAATCGAATGTATTCCTACTATATTGTCGTAGGGTGAATTTAAATAAATACAATAATTTAAATTTCTAATTATCATATTGATATTTGCTAAGATATTACAGATGAGAAAGCAAAAAAAAGGAGAAGACAAGTGGAGTAAAGAAAAACCAATCTAGATTATTTAAATTTGTGCTAAAATGCCAAAATTTTTATTTTTAAAATTGACTTCTGTCTTCAATTTTTTCAGCTTAATAGTAATTTCAATTAACTAACTTTACCTAATTATAAACTAGTTTATACTAACTACTTTTTAATTTATCTCTTTTATATTTAAAAAAACAAATAAAATACGCATTGAGAAAAAATTGAATTGAGCTATAATTTAAATTATTAAGTAAAATAATTATGAATATAGACTAGAATTTAATCTCATACTAGAGATATTATATAAATTCTACGTTATTTGGAGCATTCTATAATTAATTTATGATTATATTCCAATTTTATATCTTATTCAGTAAGATTAGGCTTGCATTATGAAATTAATTATAATTAAGAAGTAAATTTATTAATATTTTAATTAGACATTGAATTTGTATATTAGCTTATTAATAACTATCAAGAAGAATGAAACTTAAATTAAAAATAAATAGGAAGAAATAAATAAATGAAAGATAATCTGACTTTCTTATTTTGTTTAGTTTATTTTACATACTTTTTACGATTAATCTGGTTTTAAAATATCAGATTTTTCTGTGAATGTTAACTGCTTGTTGCATGGTGTTCATCATACCTCCATTAATGGGATTGAATACAGTTCTGTGATGCATCATCATTTAAGGAGATGATAGGATAGTATCTGATAGAGCGCTAGGTTTATGCCAGTTTGTAACTGAATTCATTTATACTTACTGATAAACTAAGAACAAATATATACCATAATATTGATAAATGTATATAAGTATATCTGCCTATATCCCCGTAGAAAGAGTTCATATATTAGCTTGAATTTTAGTTTCCACTTTGTCTAGGTGGCAAACTTTAATGCTTAGAACCTGAATGTTAATATGTACTCTATGGAATCTATTGAGATTACTATGCTTCCATTTATTTTTGCTACAAAATGCCAACAGTGGATTATTACTTATTTTAAAAGGCTTTAAATGGGGAATATCCTTATTAATCTTAGAAATTATTCAGGATGGTACCATGTTATATATTGTTTTTATTCTGAAATTCATTTACAGTTTGTAGTGTTGCACTATTACGACCTGCTTGAAAACTTGTTTGAAAAGCTTATGGACCAAATCCAGTGTTAAACCTCGAATCCTAAGTTCCTGCATTCATTAGATCTCTGCCTAGGTTAGAAAACATTCTTCCTGAACTACTGCTGCTTACAAGAGAATTCTGATGTGAGAAGTTTGTTATTGTGTTCATTTGATGAGGTTAAGTAAATTAAGGCTTCAATACCATTTAATGCGAACTTTGTCTTGAATGCATTTCGGTTTTAGATTAAGGAATCCCACCTCTATCCTCAAAGTAATCATCGAATACTACGTAGTTATTATTCTAAGGTACGTGACTTCTTAGGTTGTAATGTTTGGCTAGAAAACCCTTGAATTTAGAGGAAGGTCTATCATAAGCTAATTTTCTAGGTTCTACATTCTCATGTTACAACATCTTCTCAAATAATTCTTTCCCATGACCTCCTCGTTGAACACTTTCATGAACATAGAAGTCTAACACAGAAATTGGACTCATTTCGATTATTGTAGGAATAAATTCAAAATTGGGAAAATATAATTAATTAAATTTATAACAAATCAAAATCGTGGCAGTTAAAGTTGGCCAATTTGAACGATCTTAGACTCATCCAATAGAGAATTTAAAATTAGCTGGACTTTACTATTGGATGTACCCAACTATCGTATCCCTGGAGCGAGATAACTCGACTTTAATGTGAGGGTTTAATTTAATAAATTTAGATGTGTTAAATTAAAGTCGAGTTATCTTGCTCCAGGGATGCGATAGTTGGGTACATCCAATAGTAAAGTCCAGCTAACTTTAAATTCTCTATCAGATGAGTCTAAGATCGTTCAAATTGGCCAACTTTAACTGCCACTATTTTGATTTGTTATAAATTTAATTAATTATATTTTCCCAATTTTGAATGTATTTCTACAATATTCCACCAGATCTATTTCTAACAAATAATTTCTTTGTACCCACCTTAATCATACCGATGCATGTATTACCAGATATTTTAGCATATAATCGATGTCCATTAGCTGCTAATTTTCCAAGTGAAGTAATTGGAGTTGGCAATTATTAAGCCTATATAATTTATACGTTTTGAATATATTACCTGAGCACTTGCAATACCCATTTTATCAATAACCATTGCTAATTATTGATTCATTGCTAATTTAGGTCCCATTTGATTGCCATTTAAAATAGCGATGCCTATGCCTTATTAAAGTCCGAATAACTGTTATAGTGGAAAATTAAACTCCATATAAATATAATCTTAATACAATAATAATATCGATAATATAATTAATTCTAACTGGAGTTCAATAATAATTAAAACAATAAATTATTAAATAAAAATGGACATTCTTGATTTGCACGAAGAAATTAAAAATCTTAAATTCAACGGCCTTACACTAAACTTAGATGAAAGGTAATTTGATTCAAATACTTAATTTATAATACCCTAGATTCAATTTTGATGATTAAAGTTTAATAAAAAGATAAAAGCAATTAATTTGATTTATTAAATTAATTAATATTTGGTCTTTTAATTATTTTTCTGTCAATTAAAAGAGTTTAGGATATATTTAATTGTAAATTCATTTGATTTAACCAAAACCAAATTTTAAATTTTACTCAATTTAAAAATAATTTGAATTCTTTTTTAAGTTCCTCTTAATATGTAATAATAAGTAGTGTTTTATGTTAGAGTTCAACTTGAAGCTGCCATAATGAAATTACAAACAACCTGGAGATGTGAAGAGATGCAATTCTGGGGTAAAATTTAAGGTAAGTTATAGAATTCAAATTATTTATTCAAAATTGTGACTGTTTCAATTGTGTCTAGTCTTTTATATAATTTGTCGATATTTGTATTGATTGTTGTTAATACAATTATTTTCAAGGATTGTAACACGAATTACTTCATTGTGCTTGATAATATTTCTCTGCTTTAATACGAATTCCCCTTTAAGAAGTTTTTCTGGGCTCTCTCCAAAGATTTTGAATTTTAGGAAATGCCACCTCTTAATGATCAACACAAAGATGCTATTAATCAAATCATTTCACTTTTTTCTGGCAACCCAAAGAAGAAGTTGATTAAATTAATCCTAAATATAAATATTTAATATATAAATCTACTATTACATTGATAAACTTACTCCCTGAAGGAGAAGGTAAATATTGAAGACATGTAAACTTGAATTATAGAAGGACAAGAAGCCGCAGCAGATGAAATTCCAGCAGAAGATGGTGCTGAAGAAGGCAAACAAGAAAATTTGAGCGACATATCTGAAGAAGAAGAAATCAAAATCCCACCCAAGGATCTAACTGGTAAGTCTATTACAGATACATTATAACTTTGACTTTCTATTTAAATTGGTTATGATATTAATGTCTTTGGTTATAGAGTTGGATAGACTAGTTTATGTTGTTTACGCAATTGAAAACGATTGTTGTATTGCTCCAGCTGGTGCTTACAAAATGACTCCCACTCATCAAGTCAGAAGAAATGAAGCATTCAGAGGTCTTCCCAATGCATAAGCTCATGAACTTAGAAGCTATCTACACTTTAGAAATGTACAGGACTCAGACTTAAAACAAGAGCTTGATAAGCCAAGCGCTACTTTAATTTTTAAATATACTGCTTATTCAGTATTTAACGCACCATTTAATCCAAGATTTTTAGAGGCAATTCCTGAAGACAGCCCAGTTGGAGTTTGGACAATTCAAGCAGATGGCTCTAATACCACAGTCTTATTGAGAAATCTATTGTGGCCAGGATACGGATTCTATCACAAGGCAGGCACAAAGAAGTTTGGTTAGATGTATATTGGAGATGGAATCAAGAATGATGAGTTGCACTTTATGATTTAATGATTTACAATGTTTTTTTATTATCTCCAATTATTTAAGAAATTTCCTAGCTTTAAAATTATTATTCCTATATTGAAATCAAGAGAGATAACTTAATAAATAAAATTGAGATCATTCATTTCTAGCTTCTTGAATAATATATTGTACTATTCCTTCAGCAATATTGTCTAGTTTCTGTTCTTTCCTATCAATCTCTCCCTTAAAAGCATATTTGCCAAGTCTCTTGGTAATTCTCTTAACAACAGCAAACTCCTTGTCATCTGCAGGCTGCAAGTAATCTCTCTCTCCCTCATCTATATACTCCTTCGAATTAATTATTTAATGTTTTGGTTTTTCTTCCTTTTATTGAATTGCTTGATTAAGTTTCTATCTTGTTCTGCTTTCAATGCCATGCACCCATTTGTAAAGTTTCTTGGTTTGAGGTTCGAGATAGAAGTCTCTTAGTGAAGCTGGTAAGGAATTTGTGTTGGTTGCATTCAAGAATGCCGTCTTTTTCATTGATACTACTCTATCAAGTACCTGAATTCGCTGACATAATAATATAATATTCAAATTGAATTAGGATAATCCTATAATCTTTAAATATTTGAAACAATTAAATAATAACGATAAATTGAATGTAATAAAAATTAATTTGAAATATCAATCAGCACTATAAGTTTTGTTTAAATATAAATTCCAGGTTATAGATTAAAATTATCTTAATCTAAAAATTATTTTTATTGAGTTTAAATAAATAATTTTGATTATAATTTATCTTTTAACAAAAACTATGCAAAATAAATGAGTAAATATTATCAGTTTTTGTTAATAAATATGATTTAATAAATATTTTTAGATCCCTTAGATTCTTATATAACGCTTTTTTACTCAACCATAATTTTTTAGAAAGAAAAGTAATGAGAACTTTGAATTTGAATTTAGAAATAAACAAATATAAATTATGCATTTTTGTTTTCTTAAGGTATCAAATCAGAATTAATTACATATTATTAATGCATTTAAGTTCTAAATAAATATTGTGAAAAAATCTTTAGATTAATTTTTATACAGATGTTAAAGCTTTCTTCGTAAAAATCAATTATTTTAATTCTTAAATTTTTATCAATTCTTTAAATAAATTAGATTTAATATTATTAGTAAACTTTATTTTTTTATTTAACATATACGATTCATTTTTCAAATTTAAAACATTATAAATTAAATTATAAGCTTATGATTTATTATTTTATTTTTTTATTTTTTAAACTTGCTGACGAATTTCGTCTTCAGAAGGGAACGTTATACACGGCTATGTTCTAATTTTATCGATTTCAATTTCAGTAAAGCATTTCATCAACTCCGTTCTTGGTATCACAATCAAAGAACTCCCTCTCTCAAAACTGCATACATTTATTTGATAAGTTTTCTTGCTCAGTAGTTCTTTCTCTCCAAAATACATCCCAACTCCAATTTTATTAGCAGTAAAGTTAACTTTTTTCTGAATCATGTTTTGTTTCCATGTTTAATTAGACTCAGGCCAGATGTTTTAATTTTCTATTGTCACTTGTTTTTAAGAAACAAATACTCCATTCCTCACTATGTAAAAGTTATCACCAGACATCCCCTCTAAAAATACTGTCTCTCCAGCTCTTCTGAAATATGAATGTTTACTATTTTCTTGGCAAATTTTCTCAAATCTTATTAGGGATATTTAAGAAAAGATGAAGAAGTTTTATTAGAGGTATTTCGCTGATTCTGAGAATATCTATCTTGCTTTTGTCTAAATGTAATGATAAAAATTTATTAGTAATTTACATAAAATATTGAGTTATATGTCTTCTGCAGTATAGTAAAAGCTTGCAATTAAGTTTTAGCCATTAATTTCTAATGAGTTTAAACTTTCTAATTCAAAAGCATTTCGCATTAAATATCTTAACTTAAATATTTTTCAACTTTAATCTCTTATTGATTAGGGGTTTTAGAATAAACCTCACACTCCCCTGAATATATAATAAATACTTCTCTTGGATATTCTCCATAGTCTTTGATTACTTCCCCTGGTTTAAACTCAATTGTACTTAATTTTTTATAAATTTCTTCAAGATTAAATTCATCAAGCTGAGATAGTGGGTATACTTCTCTCAGAAATCTAATAACATTCTATTTTTCTTACTTGGTTCTCTAAATATATTTTGATTAATCACAAAAATAAAATACCTTATCTTCAACTGTTTTAAGTTTGAGCACTTCAAAGGGAGTTAGTTCAGCATCGAAATGATGGGGGTTCATAACTTTTTAATACAATAATTAGTCATCTTAATTCATTAAACTCTAATTTCCAAATAGTGGGTCGATTGTTTGTCTCAAATCATTTCCGTAATTTTCTGGTTAAAATAAAAGCTTTCTCAATTATTTTAAATTAATTAGTAAATAACTTATCGGTATGGCATAAAAATTCTTATAAGATATATATTTATATGATATTCTTTCTCTCATCAAGCTTTGATTAGGCAATTGTGAAATATTTGGAAGTATGAGGTCTAGAAGTGTTAAATCTATTCAATAATTATTCTTATTTTTTATTTGTGTTGTTATCTACAATTTTCATTAGATTTTTAGTGTGATTCATGAAATCCTTTATATCTTTCACCATTAACTGGCTTACACTACAAGTCATGATTAATTTTTTTTTGGAGAAATATAATATATTTATTAAGCAATTTACTTAATTTAAAAGTCGTTTGTTTTATGTCTTAAACAACAAGTGAATCTTTAGTTTATGATCTGAGAGTTGAATTCTTTCTTGAGCTAAATTTGAAATTAGATTATGGTTGGCTTGTAAATCTTTATTAAGTAGAATCCTATGAAAATTTTCTTGGAGAAGCTACAGTTGTTCTGCAACTAGACATTCAAATAAAAATATACAAAAATCACTATTATTTAAACATGTTGAAACCATTGACTAAATGGCAGTTAACTCTAATATCATCATTATTAATTCTAAATTTCTATTTTTAACTTCTCAAATGACTCCTTAAACTATTATCGATTGAATTAACTTTACTTGGAGACTGATCATGCAATATAGGTTATGATTTATTTTCTTGGTTTATATAATCGTCTTGTGATAGTATATCAAATTACTGAGATTATTATATATTTTACAATCTTGATGTGAAGTTCTAAGCATCAAAATAGTTGTTATGTTATTATCCTAATTGAACAGCACTTTTCTTTAATTTCAATCTTTACTTTGTTTAGTCATTGATATAATTTGTTGAAATTTAATTAACTTGTAAATTTTATTGCTAATTCGTAGGTTAAAGGGAAAAACCATTAATGCTTGATTTTTAAGACAATGCAAAATCTGATTTCAATCTTCTGTGGTTGTAAAAGCCATTTGTTTTTTGAGTAGTCGTCATAGTTGTTTAGTTTTGTCTTTATAGCTTTATTGTTTAATTTTTTTGCATTTCAAATATAAAAGTATAATAATTTACTAAATAAGAATTAACAAGATGACTATTCATTAACATATCATTTCATCTCCCATAAATATAATTGACTTCTTTGTGAGAGTGGGTGAATTGACAACTGATAAAGTTTTATATGATTATTTTACTTTTTCTACACCATCCAGTTTCTTTGATTTCTTAAAGAACACCCCAAAACTAATTAAATAAAATATTCTAATTTAATAATTGAAAAACTAAAACATATTAATATAACTAGGGTTGATTAGCTAATCTTCTAATTTCTATATTGATGGGTCTTAACTGTTTAAGTATTATATAAATTATAATTACCTTAATTTATTTATATCTAAAATGTTTAGAGTAAATTACAATTGAGTAATAATCAATAGCTTAAGACATTATTCCAATATATTTTAATAATTTAATGCTTTTAATTATCGATTTAAATATATACCTTGTTTTTGCTATAAATTATTATCGTTGGCGGAAAGATTAATTTATTAATACATTATAAATTCAATTTATATGGAATATTGTAGGAATAAATTGCATTTGGGATATAATGAATTATTAATTAATTTAAATAAATATTAAAATCATGGCAGTTATGAAATCCAAAGTCACTCAAGAATAAAATTTAAATCGATTCTACGGTAGATCCCACAATTTTAGCTGAACTTTACTATTTGCAATATACCTGAATTATCCCGAAACCGAGATATTTTGATTTGAGCTATCTCCTAAAAACAGTAATAGGGTTTTTCTCGCTTGGATGATGAAATTAATTCATTATAGCAATAACAACCACTTTCTCATTTTTAATTCGCTTTCCAGAGAGTATAATATTGATAGGGTTAGGAGAGATTTTCCAAAAATATAACTAAAGGAATTAATTTAATAATTACTTTTGATTTTAAATCATTTTCCAAATTCGAATGTATTCCTAAAATATTAGCAACTCACAAAATAATAGATGCAGCCAAATGACGAAAAAGAGAGTAGCTAATCTCAAAAGTTACCACTTTCAAAGCCCTAGTAAAGTTAACATAAGCAGTAGTAACTACAAATTACTCCTCAATTGCTCAAATAATAAACTGTAGTTGTAAGACAATTCAAATTACAATTCTGAAACTAATTCATGTTTAATAATTAATTAGAGTTTTAATGATGTAAATGCAATCTTGAAAGAGGCTAAAAATATAAATATCTAGCTTGATTCTGTATTTGATGGTGTAGACTCCTCTTATAATAAAATTCAAACTATCGACTCTGAATTGCAAGGTTAACTATAGGTATATACAGATTTATTAATGAAAATGTTTAGATTATTCGAATGTTAGTCGTGTAGTTAGAAAATAAAAAGCTTGACGTGCAACTCCTCTATGATAAAGTTCATAATAATTGATTCAATATCTTATATTTTATTTATTAAAGTTCTGATTTCATCGCATTCTACTTAGAAACTTTAAGAAGTAACTTAAACAATTATATACTGAAAAGATATTAATAACTCTCTATTTATAGACTCTGCAATAGTTAAGTGAAAGCTAAATAAATTAACAATTGCTGAAAGTATCAGAGACAGAGGAAGAAATAAACAAACGAAGTCACGGAGTGAGTGACCAAAGCATGAGTCAGACAAATGATAACACGAATGCAAATTCATCTGCAATAATGAGAAATAACATTATATCAGACAATCAATAAATTCTTGGTTACAGCGACCAAGCCAACATTTAAAAATCTGATGCACTCTCTAAAAATACTCAGTAGTAGATGTCTGGGCTAGGTGAGGAAGAGGTCTCTAAAATCAAGACATTGTGTGATTTTGTTGATGAGGAATCAATAGAATTGATAACATCAAAGGCAGAGAGCAGTATGCAAAATTTAAAGGTAAGATTATAAATAAGATTTTCATATACTGAATAAATTTATAATGGCCACAATTATTTCACAATACTGTATCTTCTAATTATCTTCATATAGCAAATCAAGGATGATACAATTTCAATTACTGAATCTCTGATAAAGTAAATAGACTTGCATATAAGTAAAATCCATAAATCCAAAACTGACTTAGATTATCAGCATTCTCAATTAAAGTAAAAATATATGAGGCTGAAATCTATCCAAAAAGAACTACTTTAAATGGCGAAAACCATTGAAAAAGTTCATAATTAAATTGACACAATAAATTTACAGAAAGAGTAGTTAGACTAATTGTACTAGGCTATATCAGTAGTTCATAAACAAAGTTAACTGCTGAAGGAGGAAATGAATTAGATATTTGATATAGTCAGGAATTAAAGTGATTCTTATGATGATTTTTATGAAGCATCCAGGGAAAGTTATGTTAGCTTTGTTAATTTCGCACCAAGAGTATAACAAACTATGCAAGAAGTTTAAAAATTAATATCTACTCTTTAATATAGAATTTTATACTTCTTTAAAGTTGACCACCAGTTTCAGTAATTTGAAATGGCAAGACTGCAGAGTTTAGAAGACTATGAGGAAATTGAAAAGTTAACTACTTGGTATGAATACTTCTAAAAATCATATTAGGAACTTGAAGTTGAACTCGAACGCAGGCAATAGTATGAACTGCAAATCAGAGAAAAAGTTGAAATGTTTAGATCTTACCTAGTTAACGAGATTCGATAAGAACAACTAATCAGAATAGATTTCAATGAAAGTCTTAATAAATTTTATTATGAGACTATGTTTAAAATAGTTAATTATAAGTCACTATAGATACTTACCTGGGAATTTGAAGTAAAATTTAGACAATCCACCAATCAGATACGAGGTCTATCCCAAATTCTTTGATTAATTGTCTTAAATAGATGAATCGCAATAATTAGGATAATCTTCAACAAATAAAATACTTGCAACTTAATTAATATATTATTAATACTTTTAATAAATTATCTATACTTGAATTCTTGGATAATTTTGCTTAGAAATTTGCAGAAGAAGAAAATTAGAATGAGTCTTAGTTTAATTAAGACAATTTTAAGAGCTTCTAATAACATTAAAATATGTGAATTTCATGAAAAAGTTATTTAATCACATTCCTGATTGGTTGATTCAATTAAATAAATAAAATTGCAAGAAGAAATATTGGTTTGCAAAAGATGATTAAATTGAATAAATTTATCTGTATTTATTGTATGATTAATTTTAATAATAACAATTTAAGCTTTATTTTAATATTTATGAATTTTAAATAAAATAGAGAAGTAATAAAACCAAATAACTATAATTATCGGAGGGGATATTTAAATATAAATAAAATAATATTTTCTTTATTAAAATAAGTTAATTAAAGTAGTTCGTTTTATTTCATATAAGCTGAAAATAAAATTGAATTACTAAAAATATAAAAGTTTATATGAAACATCTAAACTTTTTTATATTAATGCTTTCTGATATTGGTTTTATTTGCACTCCTCATATTGTAATAAAATGAGAAGTGAATAATTACTCTTCTATCGATAACACAACTTGTTTTACATTATTTGTATCGTTTTTCATCAAACGTTGTGGTGTTAGTCAAGTTATTGCTTAACTGTTTGAGGATAATTATAAAATATTATACTATTCTATTTAATAACGAATATTTGTTATATATAGGATCAGTGGTTGTTGTTTTTTATTTGCGTAGATATTGAGCTTCTAAATCTTCATAGTTGAAGTTCTCATCAGTAAATTAATTATCATAGACCCAGGCACCAACCATATGTGGGTACTGTTCGTGGAAGTGCACAGTAGTTGGCTCTCCGGAGAGTAGCACTGGCTTGTAATAACCAAAGTGATCAGTTTGCAGAGCAGTGTCAGTGTAGACCAAGTGTTTACCCCACAAGTTGGAATGCTCTCTGCTGTCGTGCATAGCAGCATACTGCTCAAATTGCTGTTCAATGTATAATTCGTATTTCTCTAACATGATGCTAATCTCAGTCTCGTCCTTGGAGTTCAAGATCTTATCGAAATCCTTTCTTGCTTTGTATTGCTCCTCGTAGAATCTGTCCACATTAGTTCTTTTAACAGTGAACACATGCTGAGCAAGCAACTTTCTCATGGTACCCCTGAAAACAAAGTATAAAACAAGGAAACACTGTAGCTTACTTGTAGAGTCTACTGATTCTTTGCTCAGTGGTCAAAACTGAGGGGTCTTTGACTTGGTAAGCGAAGAGATTGTTGACTTGCTTAAAGCTGAAATTTTTGCAATAATAGTAAGCTTTAGACATTTCTTTAATTAATTATAATCTTTATATAATTAATGTTTAAATCATAACAATTGTTAAATGTATTATCTTAATTAATCAATCAAATCATTCTTCTCTCCAGTTTTTACTTTTTCTCTTTCTAGCCATGCTCTAAATGATTTGCTCATTGGTATTTCTAGTTGCCACTCTCTCTCCTGTGGCTGATCCTTTCACATTAGTGAGACCCTCAACGTAGTTCCCAAGTGGGATTTTCTTATAGCCATTAACTTTTAGGTTTTTTATATCTACATCTTGCTCAGCATTAATACTCAATAAAAATTATTTCGTAGATTACTTCTAATTAAACTAATAGTATATCTTAAATTAACTTTTAAGTTTAATAATAATAGAATAATTTAAAAGCATTATCTATTAATAATACTAAAACAATTAAATTTCCAAAAAAGATTAAGCAATATAGATAAAGATTTAACAATAAAAATACCTTAGAAATAATTAAATCAACTATATCAACTGTTATAGTAATAAATAAAAATCCAAAGTAATTTGTATGTTTTTAATAATGAGTTCCCAACCCATCCAACTAATCATTGATGCATTATCTGTGCACAACTTCTTTGGTGAATATGTTAAAGGCAGGTTGTTGTAATTTTTAGCAAGTTCCCCAAACATATCTCTCATCATACCATTGCATGAAACGCCTCCAGCCAGGTTCTATATAGTAAATGATTAAAAGGCTATTTAACTTACCAAAGCATTAATATCGATCCCCTTGTAATAAAGCCAATCAAGTGCAACTTTAGTCTTATTTTTAACTTGCTTTAACACTACAAATTGAATTGAGAAGGCATAGTCGCACAAATCCTTAAAATTGAAGTTCTTAAAGTCTCTTTCATAAATGGGTACTCTAGTTTCTTAATCTTTTGGTCTCTCATAAAACTATTGGAAGTGGTAAAACTTATAAGAAAATATTTACAGAAGAGATAATAGCAGTTCTCACACCGGTGTATGTCATGTCGGCATTAGGCTCAATCTTAAAGCCTAGTGGGAATACGTAATCAGCCTATTTTCCATATCTAGCCATTAACTCAATAAAGTTTCCTCTGTGAATATCATCTTTGTCTATGAAATCGTAGAAATCAGCTGGGATTTGATCATGTGGATTATTTATATTATGCTCTTGAATAATAACAATAATTTATTTGAAAATTTTGTCAATAAAATATCTTAAAAATACTGATACTTCAGCTAGAATTCAAGTCAATCAGCTTAATGACCGTTTTTTAAAGTTGAGGACAGCAGACCCTCATTAAAAAAGAAGAATTAAACATAATTTTTAAAAGAATAATCTGTTTGAAAAGCAAAATTTGATATCAGAATAAAATAAATCCTAGAAATTATTTATTGCCATAATAATTTATAACTATATCAATGTATATATTATTTATAATTAAAAAATACGGTAAAATATAAATAATAGATTAAGATATTTTTAAAGGAAAAAGTAAAACTTGAATAGTTTTATTTTTAATTTTTTACACTTATTTAATGAGATGTCCAAAATATAATGTGTAAATTTTTCTCGATTAATTAAACTGAATTTTCTTCATTTTATCATAAAATCTCTCCAATTTATATTCTTTAAAATATTAGAAAATTGATAGCAAATTTAAATCATATAACAATAATTTTTTCTTAATTTTAATATTTTTAAAGAGCAATAGTAATAACTCAAACAAATTAAGCATAAGTTAAGCTCAAAATAGTACCTTTTTAACTTCAAACTAAGAATTTAATAGAGTCAGATAAAGCTTACAAAGCCAAAAATAATTGCGGCAATCCTACTCTCAAAGTACTAAAAGATTGAAGCATTAAAATTAAAGTTTCAATAGTCAAATTGGAACAATTTCAAACCAAAAATAGCTAGTTTTGAACTCAGTTGTAGGTCAAAGCTTAAAAATAAATAATATACAGATGAGTCAAGCAATTGATTAACAATAAAAGGAAGAGAACAATGAATATTATGAGAGAAGCTATATTCAATTTAATACTGATTAATACAATAGGAGGAATACAAGTCAATCTGCAATTAGATATAGGCCATAAAATGCAAAAATGAAATAAATTTGAAGCAATAATTTTCCATAAATTAATTACTTATTGTTGTTTTATAATAAATGGAATAAAATAAAATAAAGCATTTTGTATAATAGAAATATAATAGCGATAATTTAAAATATTTTATTTGAAATTGATTAATTATGATTCAGCTTTCTTTAGTTTTAATATCACTTCTTATACCTTAGGAATGGCCACATGAATGACCACTTGCATGATTATGATTGCACCCCTTGACTTATCCACTATTGTCTGTAGATTACTACTGTAAATACACCTTGTGTTAGGGTATAAACTCCTGTGTGTATATATAAACAAACTAAACTATTCCATATACAAATAAAGAATAGTTTTACATCTGAATTTTAAGTAATTCTTCAAACATTACAGAGAAATTAAGTACAACTAAAAATGCGAGCTTAAATAACCTAGCATTATCTTCTATGAATTTAGATACATTTAAAATGCCAAATTCTCAACATTTTAATGAGTAATAACGAAATGATAATTTTGAAAATTATTTTTAAATTTATTGATTGTGTATATAGACACAATATTTTATACCTACATAAATTGAATTAATAATCAAACAAACAAAAACTAAATGAGATATATCTTCGATAAAACCTTTTCATTTAAATTTAAAATTGGAATTATTTTAAAAAAGATAACTTTAAAAATTAAAATTTAACTAATATACTATAATATAGACGCAAAAATTATTGATTAATGCAATATTTTAATAAATATAATCTTCTAATTGATTTTGATATTAAAAAAACTATTATTAAAATAATAAATGAAAATGAACTAATAGCCAATAATTATTATTATTATTTAAACCTGAAATCAAATTAACACTGGGTGTTAAGCGTGCCAGATAAAATAATCAGCAATTTTACTTAACCCTTTTGATTTTCGACTCCTTCACTTATTGGCAATAAATTTAAATATTTTG
>ARYC01004803.1:0-54002 GCA_000711775.1 Oxytricha trifallax
ACATTCAAACTATAACATGGCTTTGTAAGCTTAAATTATTCTTTAGTTAATTCTATAATAACTAATAATTCATAACTTTATCAATCTATAATATGATTTTATTAATAATTATAAATTTATTTTTAGATAATAAAAAAAATGTCTAAGGCATGTATGTCAAAGTATAAAGATAACCCTTAAACTTTTCTAGTAATAAACTATCCTAAGTTTTTGCCACAAAAAATGGCCTCCTAAGTTTTTGCCCACCTTGAATATTAAAAATAAAACACAATTTTATAACGCAATTAAAAAAACTTAGTAATATTAAATAAAACAAAATTTTACTTAAATGCCCAAAACCAGTAAATAAATTATAAAACTCAATCCTCAAATCTATAGCTGTCAATACTGCTCTATTTCTTCATAGCATGATAGCCTGAACGCCTTGGAAGTCCATATTTCAAATTACCATAGGGAAAAACATAAGTCAGCTAAATGCAAGAGACCAGTTACTAAAGAGGACATGTAAATACTGCGGGGTAGTAAAAGAGAGTCATATCACTGCTCAAGACATGAAATAACGTGCAACAAAAATATGAATAAAACTAAGATTATATAAAAAAGGATTCAGGATGAGAAGAACCAAGATTTCATTGAGGGACCAGCTGATGTACTCGTAAAAGTTTTGAAAGGCTATCAACTCATACCTATCCAAAAAAGAGTCAAAAAACTAACCTACAAATTATTCAGAAAACCTTTACTATACGAGGGAGACGTCAAAGATCTAAGAATGTGGGAACAAATTGCGAAAGATGCAATTTAGAAATTCGGCAAGCTCTATGAAGTTGTACTCATGGACTCACCTTGGAAGATTAAGTAGCAGGTGCCATACCCAACCATGACTGACCAAGAAATACTAGACATGCCAATAAACTTAGTCTAAGAGAGAGGTATACTTATCTTTTGGATAGTGAATCAAAAAAAGGATGTTGCCAGAGAATTCTTTAGAAAAAATGGCTATGACGAGGTCGAGAAAGGAGAGTGGATTAAACTGACCAAGAACATGAAACTGCATAAGGGCTCTGGTATGTATACAGCCCATAATTATGAAACATTTATGATAGGAAGGAAAGGATATGTAACTGACATGCTAAATTATCATGTTACTGACAACGTTATATTCTATAAAACTGGAAAGCACTCTGAAAAGCCAGAACAGATTTTTGACTTTATTCAGTAGATGGCCCCTGATAGACTAAACTTGGAAATTTTTCCTAGACCTCATAGTATTAGACCTAACTTTACATTTTTTGGAAACCAACTGACTTCTCCAAGCTAATGATGTATAGACAAGTTTGAATATTCTAAGTAATTTACTATAAATAATTAATTATAAATATTACTATAATTATATACTTTGATTGATTGACCTGCTCCTAAAAGTGCCGCTCTACGATTTAAGTTGACCGCCATGTTTAAATTCAAATTTAAATTTCTATTATAAAGCTCTTAAACCTCTATAGCTATATCTGGACTATATAGGAGTTGCAACAGCATTAATGATGGTTTGATCTAAGCTCTAAGACTTCATATTTATAATCAGTTTATATCTATAATTTTTGTAATTTTACACTAAATAATTTTGATTCTTGTACCAACTCAGATAAAGTTCAGGTTGGTACTGGTTGCAATTAAATTTTAAATCAGATTGGAACTTTTCCATTAAAACCTCACTGGATTAAAACTAGGTACTATTAAATTGGTTCCAATTAAACTTAAACGGATTTAGTACCAGTACTAATTAAATTTAAACAAATTTAGTACTTATTTAATGGAACTAAATTGATAAAAATGGAGCTCCATCTCTGAAGTTTGTTACAGCTTCTGCCAGCTTTCTCCACGTATCCTTACCAGGTTGACCTCCTATAAGATGCCCATATTTAATACTAAGATTTTTAACAGTAGGATCCAGAACTCTATATATTAAAATTTGAAATTCAATAACAAGAGAAGGAACAAGGATGGAATCTATAAGTACTGCAATGAAGAGGGTTGAAGCTTAAGAAATGATCTCAAGATTTAGAAGCAAGGAAGATCTCTATCGATACCTCACTCAGCATGGTAAGCATGTGACATATACTTAATCATATACTATAGTGGGTTTATTCCTTCCAACGATGGAAGGTACCAAAATTTCATTCTTAAAAGCTATTCTCTGTGATGAGAAGAAAGCCTTCAAAAACAATGAAATAAAGTTGATAGATATACCAAACTACCCAGAGATTTCAGTCACTAATCTCTACGAGGATGCGATGAATGATGAAAGGTTGGTAGTTTATCTTCCTACCAAGAAACAACTCTCTAACAAACTTCCAGAAAGGAGCTTCTTCTTTGGTATTCTTGGCACTTTAAGAGAGAGTTATATTAGAGAGATCATTGAAGAAGCTCACAAGAAACGTTACTTTATTTCTCCTGAATATCAAAAAAGCAAGGCATACTAATAAGCGAAACCTGGCTCGCAGAGCTTAAGAAGCATCCATTCCTCTCTAGTAAGCTTTGACATATACCTTTGTAGGGAAACCTGGAACTGGTATATTCCTAATGAAAGAGCATGCTAAAGTTCACAGAGAGAGAAAGTCATAGACTATTCATTAAGTGAGCAAGAGACTTTATAAAGATGCTTAAAAATCAGATGAAATGAACATAGATGCAGGAGCTGCCACTAAGAGAAGAAATATGGGCCCAAGCAAGCCATAATAAGAAGAGAAGAAAGAGAAGCCAAACCTATTTATGGGTCAATTTAATATGTGAATATATTCATTCGTTTAAATCTAAAACTTATTTATAAACATTCATTCTTCCCTCTCTCGCACAAACTGTTGTCTTATCTACGCTCACTCTCTTACAGGTGCTTTGAATTAAGTCTACTGTATCGATGGGCAAGTCATGCATAAGATGATACAGCAGCAGCTTCTTGTAGTGAGTCTTGATTTAACTCCAGTATAATTCAATTCCATTAAATTATGGGCTATAAGGAACGTTATAAACAGGAGTTATGTTTAGTTCTTCATAGGCTTTCTTAGACCCTTAGTCTTATGAACTGAAAGGTTATCAACAAACAGGATGATCTCTTGATTGTTATACTTCTCTCTGAGCTTATGTCGGAACTCTATATACTACTCTCGCTTAATAGAGCGAGGGTGAATGATATAACTCTCTAAGCCTGAATCTTCACTATATACCAGCTAAAATTGCATGGGTGACTACCTTTACATTTTAGTCATAAACTTCTATGTTATCATACTTCTTGTACCATGACTTATTAATAAAAGTGTTGAACGTAAACACAGCTTCATCTGCATGTATGAACTTGATGATATTATCAATAGCTCTCTGCATTTAATCATATATATAGTTTAAATTATTACTATAAAATGGCACTGTAAAATCAATCACTCTCTTCACTCTGTTGACAGTCTTGAAAGTAATACCATTTCTTCTATAAATATTGGCTATAGTCTAAGGAGAGATACGCATGTCAGGAAACCTGCGATGAAACATTACAGCTCGCTAGTCTAGATGCAAAGTGTGCCCAATACTTTAAAGTCTTAGAGTCACAGAGGTAGTCAATATGGGTCTAAGTGAACTTTTATTTCTTACTGGATGTTTTCAAGTACCAGAATTAAAATGCTAAACAGCTAACATGCAGTGATACCTAACAGTAGAGGCACTCTTGTGTAAGAGCTTTGCTATAGCTGCATAATTCAGTACTGGTTTGACTTAATCTATATTAATACTCGTACCATACCTAAGCTTAAGCAGTAAATCTAAATATTTTTCATCATAAATAGACCCTAAATTTCGCTAATTTCTATTTCTCATTTTGCAAATTGGCCAAATTTCTCTACTAACCCCAATAAGACCCCAACTATACCCTACAAATCAAAGCACTTATAAACCTCACTAAGGGGTTTTGGGGTTTTGATTCCATAAGAAAGACTAAGTTTAACTAGTCACTACCACCTTTAAAGATTATATATAAACTAATGTCTTATAATTTAACAAATATGAAAACCAACTTATGAGAATCCCAAGATCCAGGATGTTAGAGAATGAGGTTATCATCTCCAAACCTGGCAAGAAATACAATGGAAATGGAAAGAAGCACAAACCAAGACAACAAAAGAGAAGGCCAAAGAAACAACAAAGAAGAAAAAGAAGATACTGAGGAAAAAGAAACTCGCTGAAACAGCGAGCACGAAAAGACTTGTTCCTTAACATTTATTATATGCTCATAAGTCCTTGAGACCTAGATGTGAGTTAATTATTATTATTATTATTATCATTTATATTTGTAAAATTATTGGGAAAATTATCCATAATCTAATTTTATTAGATTAATCTTAGTAAAATCATTATAGTAAACGGTGATTTGTTTAATATTTTTAAAGTTAGGATTGAGACTATTATTTTTTAAAAAAATATATTAAATTAAAATGATATAATAAGTTAATTAATAATCAATTAATTAGACTATACGTATTTAATAAAGCAAGTGAACTTGGTAATTTAAATTAATATTAATATAATTTTAAAAAAATTTGATATTATAAAGTATAATTTAATTATAATTAAACTTAGTATTTTACAAAGCATTAAGGAATCACTGAAAAAAACTAAATATTCTAACAGATTGGATTAATAAATAGTATTTAGAACAAATCATTGCTTGATAAATTAATTATAAATAGGAAGAAAAGAATGTTTAAAAACTTCAAAGATATTGAAACTATACAAAAATAAAGGTAGACCTTGAAAATAGAAAGGTCGCCTTGTAGTTTATTTTTGGGAAATTTTAATAGTTAATTACTATTTGTAATTCTGAACTAAATTTTTATATCATAAAAAAAATGAAAAATTTCAGGGATAAGAGAATCATAATCTTCGAAATCTTGTTAATTAAAAAATATTGGTTAGTTTAGAGATAGATTAACATAAGAAAATTATAAGCTTGACTTAGTCAGAATATTAGTCTAAATACTATGGATCTCTTCAATATTCTTAATAGGATGTCTTGTTTTAATATATAATATAATCAAGTAGTTTATCAACCCATAATTAATAGCGGCTTTTCAACTCTTGAATCTATTTCTATTTAAAAGGATACCCATAGACTTAGTCATATTACATTTATAAATTTAATATTTTTAAATAATTTTAGATATAGATAAATATTTACTTTTTATTATATAAATATATTTAAAGAATTTAATTATAAAATTTAAATGATTTTAATTTACTTTTAATTTGAATTTTATTTTAAAAGTATTATTATTTTAATTTCAATTAAATCCAATATAACACATAATAGTGTTGATATCTGCATAATTAAATTAAAAATACTATTTGGGAAAATAAATTAATAATAAATTAATAAATAATTAAAATATTGGTAGTTAACTTTCAGGAAACCCTGACTATATGGTACTTATTCGATAGAGAATTCAAAATTAGCTGGACTTTACTATTGGCGGTATGCCTCTATCGCATCCTGAGAGAGAATTAAATCAATTTTAATTTTGGGTGATTTGTTTAGTTGATTTTAATGCAAAAATTAAAGTCCAGTTAACTCTCTTCAGGAATGAGATAGAGGCATACCGCCAATAGTAAAGTCCAGCTAATTTTGAATTCTCTATCGAATAAGTACCATATAGTCAGGGTTTCCTGAAAGTTAACTACCAATATTTTAATTATTTATTAATTTATTATTAATTTATTTTCCCAAATCAAATGTATTCCTACACTATTAAGATTAAATTTGTGGCTGAGTTAGATAAAAAATCATTAAATTTAATAATTAATAAATTAAAAATTTAATTAAGAAATTTAAGAAAGCTAATTACTTACTTTATATTATTTGTTTTTATTTCTTCGTAGTTCTCTAGAAAGTTAAGTTCCAATTCTTATCTTACAATCCCATTTATCTTTAAATATAATAAATTATAAATTGATTCAGTTATAATTAAATCACAATTAATATATATTTTTCAAAAATTCATAATCGATAATATACAAATTTTGATTTAATATTAATTAATATTAGATTTTTTTTTGCCGTCTATTTATTTTTACAATTTTTTAAATTAAAAATATCTATATATTTTAAATATTTTTATTTATTTAGCTATTAATCAATTGCTGTCGTGAATGTTAATCATTAGCATTTTTATTTTTATATTTTTTTAGTTATTAATGATTAATTTGCTGATTTGATTTATTTGAGTTTATTATAATTAAGTATCTTCTTTAAACTTTATAAATGTAAATTTATTTTAAATTAATTTATGAAAGTGAATTTAAAAGAATCAAATAATGTTACATTAAAAGTCTATAAATCAATTTTACGAAAAAGTTACAGAAAGGGTTAGAGAAGTTATACTATTAAATTTTATAGAAATCTTTGTTATATATTAGATTTCGTTATTTTTTTATTGTAAATTATGTAATATTTCTACATAAATATATTAAAAAATGAATATTTTGAAAATATATTTAAATAAAAATTAAATTATATATATTTATATATAGATAACTATTTTTAGGTAAAAAGGTTTAATTTAATTTAGTGTTTAATAAAAATAAATTAAAGAGTAATATTTCTCAGATTAATCAGTTTTCAATTTTTATTTATAAATTTCAATAAATTTAATTATGTATATAATAATTTAATTTTAAAACGTAAGTAAATAAATGTCAAAAGAGTGAAAATTTTTCAAAATATAAATATATACTAAATTATTTTAGCCTAAATTAAATAGTTAACTATACAATTCAAGTGTCAATAATCTCCTCTAGTGCACTAAAAGTTTCACTTTATTTGCTATGTAAATTCTAAGTATTAAGTGTTATTAGCATTCCTTATATTTTTGAGAATTAAGAGTGTTATGCTAAGCTTTTCGATGCCGGTAATTCCTGACATCATTTTTGATATTTATGTGACTTTTATGTATTACCCTATAAAAAAATTAAATATTTGATTAAATTTGTAATTTATTTAGAATTTCAAATAATTTCAATTAAATATATAAATATTTAAATAATTTTTAGTTCAAAATACTATTTTGTAGTAAAATAAAAAAAACTTGAAATTATTGTTTTTTATAAAAACTTTTAGTTGTTAGAGAAATAATTCTTATAGTAAAGTATAAATTTATTTTTAAAAAAATTAATGAGTTGATATGTACTAAAATACCTTAAGATAGAGCAGATATGGAATGTAAAACACATTATAAATCCTTGGAGAAAGCAGCTTCTAACTATATTATTATTAAACTCAATAAAATATTTTTAAAAAATACAAACAACTTTTTCTTATATTATTTAACTTAATTAAAATAATTTTATTTGGTATAAACATTAGATTTTAATTGTTAATAATATATCTCATTTTTCTTTAAGTATAATAATCTTTGACCTTGATCACCAACCATATCCTAAATAATTTTATGCACTCTTTCAATAAATATATTAGTTTTGAAACCAGAATGGTTTAATTGTAGGTTCCTGATAACTCACTCGATCTTTGGATTGATATATCATGGATCTTTCGTTATTTAATTATGCTTCCAAAAGTTATATTCTTATCTTAAATATCAAGAGTTACGATTCATTTCGACTAGATTCACCATAAGGAACTTGTCAAACTATAATCTGATTCAAACAGTGTTTTCTATCAGAATTAATTGTAAAACATCAACCATTTATTATTACTTTTTATTTCAAAAATTTATAATAAATATGTATTAAAACAATTAAGATGCAAGAAATGTAAAAATAACTAAAATTTAATTAAAAAAATATTGAGGAACTTTTATATGAAGTAATTTCATGAATAAAATATTTAAAACAGATTATTAAATTAATATTCATTAAAAATAAAAATATTAATTTTAAAACAATCAAAATAATCGATAAAGTTAAGCTTAATAATGTTATGAGGGTTTTTGTTATATATTTAATATTTTCATTTTGTTTTTTAGTATCGATGATTTTTATTTATTGAATCTCATGACATTGGAACTGAAAGCATTAGAGATGATTTTTCAAAATGTAAAATAAATGTGTTCTCAAGAAAAATTTAAATATTACATTTAAATTATAGAATTATTATTTTATTCAATTCTAAATATTATTTTTTTTATAATAGTTATTAAGATTATTTATTTTATAATTCTAACACGAAATTGCAGCTTGAAAAAAAATATAAATCTAAATTAGTAAAATATTGGAATTCATGTCTCATTTGAAATAAAAATAAATTAAAATTATATTTTTTAATAAAAATTAATAATTTAATTTAATGATATAACATAATTATAATGTAATTTAAAAATATATTAATAGATCATGTAAAGATTGATTATTAAAAAAATAAATTAATCATAATTATTTATTAGGCTCTACTATTATTAGGACTGGGTTCTTAATCATACATGATTATAATATTACTATTTTAACATCATCACCATATCATTTTGAATAATCAATATCTGCTAAGAAATTTATGTAAGAATTCTTAGCTTTTAATTTGATTAGATCTCAATTAGCTTTGATAAAAGTGAAACCATAGGTGCAGTGCAATAAAGAGATGAATATATATTATTTTTTTTATTTCAATTATACCATTTGTACATTAATTTGAAAAAATTCTTTAATTATTTTGCACATTTATTATAATATTACTATAATATACCAAACAATATAAGCAACAATTTTCATCAAATTAATGTATATCTCTCCAAATTGATACTTATAGAGAAAAAATATTATGATGAAAGAATGTTCATACTTTCACAATCCATAACTCAAAAATAGTTAATCACAAGACACAGTCCATTTGGTAGTATTACACTAACATTTAATGTTAAAACTTTATCAGACGAAGACAAAAATAAAAATAAGGAGCATTTGATCCCAAATATAGAAATTTTAAAGGCGTAAAAGTAATAGTAAAAAATGTTGTAGAAACAAAATTTTTTGAAATTTCTTTTTTTTTAATGCATTAATTACTTTCTGGTCTTCCATATATATAATATTTTCCATATTATCCTTGTTATAACCATATTTAGTCTTATAATAAAGTTTCCCTATTGACTTGGTTTTGATAATCAAATTCTTATAAGCCTTTAACTCTAAGACGATCTCTTTTATTTAGAGAAAACTTTTGGTCGATAAATGTATAGGCATATCTTAAACAAGCTACTAAATAAGCTACATTTCAAATATTATTTATTTTTAATATTTTATTTGAAGAAATAAAAAGTATTCATTTAATTATTAAATTTTTATAAAATTAAAAAGAAAAACTAAAAGAAAAATATTATCAATAATAATTAATGAATTAAGAAATACTACTATAATAATAAATATTAGTAATGGGACAAAATGTTTTTCCCATTTTTAAACTTTTCATTAATTAGTTATATTTTAATGAATTTATTAAATAATCCAAATATTTTTATTGCTTATCGAAATAATTCAAGATAATTCATTTTTTAACAAAAAAGTTTTACATTATGATTTAAAAGATTATTAATTTCGTTTAATTAAAAATAATTCATTATATTTTAATAACTTTTATTTTTCCTTTTCACTTCTAATCTTTGAATATTTTCCTTGTAAATTATTTTTAAGTTATTAAACTTTTTTGGATAATTGATTGCATTTTAATAATATTTTGATTCTATATTAACTTTAGCTTAGATTAATATATTATTTATTAAAATATGTTTATATTATTCTTGATCAGGCTTTCTCAAAGAAAATTAAAAATAATCCTAATTACTGAAATCATATTCATAAATTAAATTTAATTGAAAATGATATTAAAATATTTATTTATTTATGATAATTATAATTAATTATAAAAGTAAATATATTATTAATTAAAATAAATATGTAATTTTTAATTATTGAATTTGAAATTAGGTAAGTAATAATTTAATTACTTATTATATATTAAATATTATTTTTATAAATGCATAAATATTTAAACTGATAATTAAATTATTATAATTAAAATAATGAAGCGAGCAAAAAACTCAAAGAACTTTATAAATTATTAGTATTAAAGAATATATAATTATACAAATATTATTTAATAATCATATCAAAATTTTTTATATAAGAATTCGTTAAATTTAATAATATGATATAAAAATCAAATTCAATTTAAGTGAAATAAATATATTTGATAATTATTAAAAATATTATAAAAATTAATATTTTTTTGAAGGTATAAATTATCATGCTGAATATTTAATCGCAATTCATAAAATTTGAAATTACAATAATAATAATAATAATAATTATTTTTTAAATAGTAGACAACTCTGTGATTTAATCAATATTCTTTCATGCCTAAATTAAATCTAAAATAATAATAAATAATACAGAAAAATAAAAAAATACTTAAAAAAACAATTATTTAGGAAAAATAAAAAAATACCAAGCAAAATATCAAATATTAATTGACTCAGAGATGTGTGAAAAACTATGAATTTTGAAATAGTGAATAAACACATTATTTTTTTAATCCATCGTTTAAGGCAGCTTCTTTTTTATTTAATTAGCAATTTATTAATAAATATAAAAATAATCATTTTTAATTAATTAAATTTTATGGCTTACACTTCATATCAGGAACTTAATTTAAAATTCTTATTTTAATTGCTGTGGAGAATTCCCTTAAATAAGAAATTGTTCAAAATCTTAAATTTAATATCACACGAATCTTATTTAAAAATATTGATATATAAATTTTAATTTTATTCATATTTCTTCTTTAAAATCAAATTAATACCCTTGTTAATAGAATAAAAATATTACTATATTTTATTACTATCTAATAATCCCTTCAGATACTTAACATTATTAAAGATTTTTTTTTTCCTTAACTTTTGTATTTTATAAAGAGATTGAATAAGCTTTTAAACTTATAAGCAATGAATAGATAAATTATTCTTGTTTTTTTAATTATTATATTAACATGATAGATATTATACAATATCCTCAATTAAATAAGGATGGTTTTTTCACATAATTCAATAGTATATAGAGAACATGTTTTATTGAAATAATTTAATTAATAGAAAATTTTGCAAATTTTTAAAATATGCTTGAAAATTATTAAGCTACAGTTTTTTTAAAGCTTTTGAATATTAAAAATATTATTATTGTTTTAAATATATTTTACAAAGTTTAAGAAACTATTTTGGAATTAAATTTACTGTTTTAAAGATTAATATTTAGCGAGTCTGAAGAATATTAAAATTTATTAATTTATCCGACCTTAGGAAACATCATTTTTTAATATAAAATAATTATATAATAGAATCGCTTTATTAATATTTAGCTCTCTTTCAAATAAAGTTTATATTCATATTTGTTGCACATCAGGAATAAAAAATAGCCTTATTTCACAAAATCAATATATTTTTACTCGTATTCTTAAAAAACATAAAATATTAATATTTACATATTTAAGTAAAGCGTTCGGGGTTTTGATTACTATTTCTTTTTTCAATTATATTTTTATTATTAATGATTTAATTTTTTTTTCAATAGAAAGAGAAGTAGGAAAATGAGGACATGGAAGAGAAGTTTTAATATATTTATATAAAAAATAAATATATACTAATGCTTAATTTAAATTTAAGAGATACTTAATAAATAAAGCTAGCAGTCTTGACTAATAATTAGAAAATATTTGATATACAACTATTGGTCATTTAATGACTCACACATTGAAAATTAAAACATAAATAATTATTGAATTTAAATAATTTAAAACTTTTACTAAATGTCAAATAAAACCTGCAATAAAATATTATTTTTTATTATTAAAATAAGTGCTTAATTTGTTTTTATAAAATCCATCCTCATTAATATTAAAATTGTTTAATAGACACATCATAATTTTATATAATATTTTTCTTTAACTTTCATTACTTACATTAAAATAAGATTATTAAGTACAAATTTTTATAAGTCTTTTTCCTACATATATAAAGAAATTTAAAGGGACATATTTTTAAGTTAATGGAGTCTATCCATAAAATGCAATAAGGTGAAATGGGGTAAAGTCATGAATTATATTTAAAGTTATACTGACCAGATTAATGATAAATATAAAGAATAATAAATTATGGCAATTTTATTTATATTAAAATGATTGCTTTTAATGACGTAGTGAAAAATTTCACATTCTAACAATTTAAATTACTAAAAGCATATCTAACTTTTATTATTTATAAATTTTTCTTGGCAAGAGTAATGACTGATTATAACTGGGCCTTTGAAAAAGGACATAAAAGAGCAGTAATGTCTTGACATTATTTAATAATGGTGATTTGTATTTTAAGAAATTTATGAAAGCCAAGTTTGTTGGAATAACTCTTCTTCCATTTTGTTTTAAAAGTATAAAATTAGAATTGATTATTATCTGATAAAAATCTATTTTTTTCTATTTAATATAATTTATAGAGTAAAAGATAATGATAAAAAATATTGTTGTCTATTACAACTATTTTTTGATTAACTATAAAACTTAACTAGTTTAATCTGGCTAGAAATAAATAAAATTTAAATATTTTGGGTTTAATTAATTAATTATAATTTAATATTTTTATTTTTCAATATACCTTTTAGTTATTCTCACATAATAATAGTTATAGTGATTTATTAAATTTAAATATATTTTACATTATTCTGTTTTTATTTAATTTTAATTCAGTATTTATACTATAAATTAATTATAATAATTTACAAATTTATAGTAATTTAGTAAAATATTTTATAAAATTTAAATCTTATAATTAAAAATCTTAATTATAATAGTTTTTTAAATAAGATTTAGCAATAAATATCGCTATAAAATAAATCTATTATATATTTAAACCCCAAATCACTTTCAGGAATTTGATTTAGTCTTTTATTGATTAAAGCCTGCAATTAACGCATACTTTATTAGGGTTTAATATTGTTTAAATAAAGTTTAATTAAAAAAATTAGTATTTAAATGAGTATAGCAAGTGAATTTCTATTAAATTTAGTACAAACATAAGCATTAAGTGATTATTAAATTGTCTGTATTAATCTTCCCAAATAGCTGATTGATAATATCAGTTCTTACCAAATCACCTTATCTTGTTTTTATTATGACAAAGTATGCAAACTCTTTTTTACCTCAAAGATATAAAAAACCTTCTATTAATTATAATGTTGCTAGATTCTGTGTTTTAAATATTTCTCATCCTTGCATAAAAAACAATTGCTTTTTGGCATTTCTCTCAATTATTATCGCTATTAGGACCAAAATATCTCATATGTCTGCTTATCTTTTATTTTTTTATCTGGGAAATTACTAGGAGTGCCTAATAAATTTCCAAATGCATAGTCCTGCACTTTTTGTGCCCGATTGAAGTCAATAATGTTTACTCTTCGTGGTTAAATATCGATCATATTATTTTCTGGTATTAACTCTCTATGAACGAAGCTAGCTTATGAAGATCTCGATTCCTTCAATTATCTACTATACTATTTAAATAATTTATTTCTTACATCTATTTTAAGATAAGAATTCTTTGCAACATATCTAGGAAAGTAAGCAGTTTAAGATATTTACCAAGGAAAATAGTTTAAAGCTAGAATAGATAATTATTTTTATTGAATGTCGTTGCCTTTTAAGTGCTTAATACTAATTGGAAAATTTCATTTTTAACTTACAATCTGCAAGAAAGTTATTGAAAGGATATATCTTGTAAGCATATTAGTCATCAGTAATAACTTTCTTTCTCTATTTTATCCTTAAAAGTACCATAGTTTCTATGCAAGAATTCAAGTCAATAAATTTTAATATGGGAATCTTTATTTCATCTATTTTTATCATGATTTTTGTTGATCTCCTAGACTGGAAAGTTCTTGACTGCTTTCTTCATTTAAACTTACTTCTAAACTTCAACTCTAAGAGACTAAACTGGGTTTCTTGGTCTTCTTTTTAGAGGAATCTGTTCCTTGTAGATTCATGAATAAAGACAAAACTTTAATTATGCTTTTTCTTCAAGTGAACTTTGAGTTCTCTTGTATGAGAATATGGCTTCTAACAGAACTCACAGACAAACTTCCTATCTTTCTTATAATGCTTGAAATATATTCTAGGCATATCGTTGTGTATATGTCTCAAGTGATTTTATAAGTTGACTTTTAAGGAAAAATTTATTACATTTTTTGCATTTTAGTCAATTTTGATTGGTAAAATTTGATTATCAATGGCAGTTTGTTAAACCTCCTCCTCAATTTTGCAGCCTCTTTAATGACATCCTTCTTAACTTATATTTCAATCTCAAAGTAAGGCTAGTCAGAAGTGTCATAGCTTGGCTCCAACTAAGTGCAAGCGTTTCTGGTCTCTACCTTTTTTTGTTTCTAAAATGGCAATTTATATTAGCTTGATCCAAGTAATGCCTCTCTTTTTAAAAGGTGAGCCCCCATTTTAGTTGATTTATAAATTTTATTATAATAATAATAAAATCCAGACATGCACTTTATAATAATAGATTAACAGACACTCACTCTAGTATTCTTTAATGAGAAGAAAGAAAAATAAAATAATATCATAAATTGGTGTAATTTGACATATTTTATGAGTATTTTTTACATTTTAGTAAATTAAAATACTCCTAATGTAGTTTTGTTTCTCTAGGGGGTCCTCCAATCAAGTTTAAACTTAATTTGAGGTAAAGTTAATATACACTTTTTAATTTAATATTCTCCTTATTAATTTTTAACCTTAAAATTTAACTCCTAATAAAGTTTAAACTGAGTTTGGTAGATCTCCTAAAGTAATTAGACACAATTAGGAGCAATTTAATGGAGGAAGTTTGATAAAAATGGAAATCAATATGTGAAACTTGGAGAAAATTCCTCCATCTTTTTCTAAATATATGATTCAGGTTGACCTCCAGTTGGATCTCTCTTTTTAGTAGTAAGATTTTAGTAAGTTTAGAATGAATATTCATAATTTTAAATTTCATTAACATTTATAGAAACTGGAAGCAAGACGGAATCAATGAATGATGCAATGAAGTGGATTTAATATAAAGATTTAATAGGTAAATTCAGAAGTAAAGAGGACCTCTATAGATACTTGGCATAGCAAGGTAAGTTTTCAAGTATAATCAATACGATTGTTATAGTTGGACTCTTCTTGCCAACTTAGGAGGGGACTAAAATCTCATTCTTAAAAGCCTTACTAAGTGAAGAGAAAAAGCTTTTAAGTCTAATGAAATAAGGATGATAGAGATGCCTAACTACCCTGAAATCTCTGTAACAAATCTTTATGACGATGCTATGAGTGATCCAGATTTTGCTCTCTACCTTCCATCAAAACTGAAACTCTCTAATGAGTTGCAAGAGATTATCCTTATCTTTGGTGCTCAAGTAACTCTGAAGCCTGATTACTTAAATGAAGTAATTTAAGATGATTACAAGAAACACAATAGCATCTATCCTTAAGAAAAAGAGAAGAAGGAAATAAAAATCAGTAGCTACAGTTTTAGGAACTTTAGAAGTAACCATTCATTTCAAGGAAGATTACCCGTTTAACTTTATCGAAAAACCTTGAATAGCCATATTCTTGATGAAAGTGCGCATCAAATTTAATAGATAGAGAAAGTATAATGTAAAGCATAGAATGAGCAAAAGGTATTTCAAAGATCTAATTAAATCCAGATTAAAAGAACATAAATGCAGGAGCTAGCTCTAAGAGAAGAAAGTGAGTCCAAGCAAGCCTTAAGAAGAAGAATAGAAAGATAAGCCAAATCACTTTACTGTTTAATTTAATATGTGAGCTTATTCATTCGTTTAAATAAAAAGATTTATATATAAACACAAAATCTTCAATCTCTCGCGCATACTTTTGTTTTATTATCGCTGATTCTTTTAAGCAACACTTTTAATAAAATCTATTATATTCATAGTCAAGTCGTGCATTAAGTGATAGATTAGACGTTTCTTGTAGTGGCCTTTCAATAAACCGCAAATATAATTCAATTCCATTGAACTAAGGACTGAAGGGGAAATTTAAGACAGGTGTTATGTTTAGCCTTTCATTTTCCTTCCTCAAGTCTTTAGTTTTTTGAACAGATAAGTTATCCACAACAAAATAATCTCTTAGTTAGCGTACTTATCTCTAAATTATAGCAAGAATTTTATTTATTATTTAGTTTTTATAGATCAATGGTGAATAAAATAAGTCTCAAGCCACATTCTTTACTTATTTTACCAAGAATAGCATGAGTTTGAACGCTAACCTATTGACCATATACTTCTGTGTTGCTGTATTATTTATCACAAGTCCTTGACATGAAGTATTAAAAGTGAATATTGCCTCATCAGCATGTATGAACTTCATATTATGATCTTGAATAAATTAAGAAATATTTCTTAAACCCGACTGTAATTTAATTGCACAATGCAATATTGATCAAATTAATAATTTAAATTAGCCTTTAAAAATGAGAAAGTGAGCAAATCATTTTCTTAATGATGTTTGACTATCTTGTAGGAGAATTCATTCTTTTATTTATGATAGCAATGGATTATGCAGAGATATGAAGCTCAGTAATTTGACGATGAAATGTCGCGGCTCTCTGGTGAAGAGAGAAATTAACCTAGTTTTGGGTTTTTTCATGATAAGATAAACAATATATGCTACTTAAATTTTAAAAGTCTCCTAAGGCTTTTAATAAAATTAATATCTCAATAAATTCAATGTTAAAAAACAGTGAGACCTCACAGTTGTATAATATTTATGAGCAGCCTTGTTGTAAATGTAATAAAGAATAGGTCTGATTATACACTTTACTCAACGCAACAATAATGTAATTAAAAAAATTGATCTGGATACTTACTGTCATAAAACAAACAACAAATCTAGCATATACACTGTAAATAAATTCCATCTAAATCCTAATCCTAAATAAATTCCATCTAAACCCTTATCCTAAACAAACCTTAACTAAGTATGCGTTAAATGCAGCATATTATTAATCGATACTAAAAAAACTACTAAAGCGATTTTTGATTTTGAGGTACATGATGAAAAATTTCAAATCATTATTTAAGTTATCAGAGCCTTAACCTAAAATTTTTTCTAAAATAAAAATCTAGATTGATTCTTGATAAAAAAGATTAAGCAAAGGATATTATAAATAACAAGAGAAGGAAATATAGAGTAGTAAGATTTTCATCAATGGTATTTACTTTTGACTTAATTATCTCTCTCTATTTTTTTCAAAAGCTAATTAAATAAAACCAATACATAAATTTTATTAAAGTTATCAATTAAGTAATACAGTATATGTATCTTGAATTGAGTTTTATTCTACTTACAATAAAATTAATCCATTAAGCTAAGTTTTATGCAAAATAACATTCACTTTTAACACAGAAACTTCTATTTACTTGTACTTTAAATACGAATAGATATAAATGGAGGAATAACAAAGCTTTAACTTTTTATTAATAAAATTTTCCCTCTAAATTTAATCACAACTATAGTTCGAAATATTGAAATATAATGACTTAGTAAAACAAATCTCTTCAATCACCCTTATCAATCTATTTCTGTCTTAAATTAATAATTTACCTTTAAAATATTTTCTTAGTCTATTTAATATTATTCTGACAAAGCACTTAAAATAAATCATAAAAGCTCAACATTAAAAATCCTGTATAATATGAAATTATAGATTTTAGGTAAATAGCTGAGAGGGAGAACTATTATTTTCTTTAAAAGTGTTTCAATAATTAGAACAATATTGCAAGACAGCTAGGAAGCAGTAATTCATAATGCTCATTCATTCTAACTTACGATCTTTGATTTTAGGATTTATCTAAGCTACTTTATAATTATTTTCCAGTAATATAATTATCATAATAATAAATAGACTACAAATATACCCACATATGTTAAATATTAAAATATTTATTATTATTAAGGGTTAATTGGGGTTTTAAATTTAAAATTATTTAATTCTTAAAGTTATATTTTTGTATATATATATATATATATATTTTTATATATATTTATATAAACAATTTTAAATTCACTTTTATGCCAGAGGCTATTTTAAAATGTTCAGATATCAAGCTTTGACGATGAAGGTATCAATTTTTTATTTTAAATATATTAATTATTTTATAATTAATTTTTTTCTCAATTATTATAAATTATAAATATATTAACAAATCAATATTCTAAGACTTTAGTAAAAAAGACCATAAAGAAATCAATAAAGTGAATTACAAAATTAAAATAATCTCATATAAGGAGACTAGGAAATAAAAACCCAAAATAATATTTAACTATTTTATTTGACAATAATCCATAATTTTAAATATATTTATATTATTGCTATTGTGTTTTGTAAATTTTTATTAAAAAATGATAAGAAATATAAATTGAAGGATTTTAAGACTAGTTCTCAAAGATATCTCCGTATCCTTCTTAGAGGTTGACCTCCTATAGGATGCCCATATATAATAGTAAGGTTTACAGAGGTATATAATTGAAATCAATAAACTTAAATTTGAATATCATTTCTTAGATCTGTAAACAAGATGGAGTCAATAAATGATGTAATGAAAAGAGTGCAAGCACAAGAATTGATTCAAAGATTTAGAAGCAAGGAGGATTTGCATCGCTACTTGGTGCAGCAAAATAATGAACTCATATTAATTAATCCTTATTATGTAGTTGATTTTTACTTGCCAAAGCTGAAAGTAATCAAAATCTTTTTTCTCAATGCAATACTCTCAGAAAGAAGAGATTAAAGAATAAAATTCTAAGATATAAAGTTTCCAAATAATCCAGAAATCCACTATCTAATTTGTATGATTAGCATAAAAACAATTCAATTGTTTTACAGTACCTGTCTATTTAAAGTAGTTTTCAAATAAACTTCCTGATATATACTTTTTATTTGGAATAGTTGCAATAATCAAAGGTTGTTGCTTGAAAGAAATTATTCAAGAATCTCATGAAATGGGACACATATTCTATCCAGATAAAAAAGATCAATCAAGGAATTGAGATACAAGAGAGGTAGTTGTGATAGTAGAAGAAGTACTAATATATATAAAGTAAGATATATAGTTTAACTATTTAGTAAAATATAATTCTGGAATATTATTGATAAAGTAATAGAGCAAAATCTAAAAAAATGATAGTCGCATGCAAAGTATTAAGTTTTAGTGGTTTTATTATAATATTCAGCACAAGACTAAATAAAAATATATGCAAAAGTGATAAAAAAGAAAAAAAATTAGAGTAGTAAATAAGAAAGAAAGAGTAAAGTAAGAGAAGCCAGCTCCTTCTAAGGAATTTCATTCAAATGTGATTTTTACATTCACAAAGGTTGCTTCCATCTAAATAGTATGTTCTTTTATGAATTAGTATAAATCTAAAAAGAATTTTGGGGTGCCTTCAACAATTAGAAGAAGTTGCCCTCTCCACAATTAATTATTAAATACTTACATTCAAGATTCTGTAGAAATCTTAAAAGACTTACCTTGTTTCTTGTAGGATCTATAAACTTTAGCTGGAAACAACTTTGATGATTCATTAACTTAACTCTAAAATTATTAATATACATTCACTCTCCCTCTCTAATTCAAAAACTTGTAGATATTTGAAATAAAGGTAAACTAAGCGTCGTAAACATTTATTGATATAATTTTATTATATTAAGTTATCTAAATATAAAATACCAAAACCTTTTCAGAAGTTAATTAAGTTTAATAAATAAAAGCCATCAATTTTTATTAATTGTAGTTATTGAAACCTTGCGAAAACATTGATTTATAAAATTTTACCTACAAATAAAAAGAAGTTGAGAATACTGATAAATTAATGCAAATTATATTAGGACATCCAGTATGAAAAATATCAATTTTGTTCTAGTTTATCAGAAATATGAACGATTAAAAGAAATAACAAAATGATTACTATATCTAAAAACTACAGCAACAGATATAATTAGAAATTTATACGAAAAATACAGCTATAATTTCTATAAATAAATCAAAATTACATTTACTTGATCTATCAAATGTCAAAAAAATTAATGATATAAATATAGTAATTTTTTAATTTACTATATATTTATTTTTGATTCATACAAAAAAAATAAAGTAATTTTAAATAAGATATTTGGCATATTTTTATTTAAAAATCAAATATTTTACAACAAATTGATATAATCAAAGATTATAAGATATTGGTTTAAGTATGTTAAATAAATCAAAGATTATAAAAAAATATTTGAAAATTTTTTTTAATTATTTAAAGTATGTGTTTTATGGAAAATATTTTTAATACGATTTATTGCTCAATTTGACATATTTAAATGTGTATTTTTTAAAATAAATTATATAGATAATGAATGAAATGGTAATGCTGTTACTTTACTTATTAAATTCATATAAGGTATAAACATAAAAGTAATGATCTGATAATTTTTTTAATTACTTAAAAAAATGTTGAATAAAATGTATTTATTTATTGTTTAAATATTGGCATTAAACAATTTTATAATTATTTAATACTCATATAATTTTTATTAACTTAAACAACTAAAAAAATATTTAATTCAATTAATTTATTATATAATTTTAGGGCTTGGAAATATAATTAATTTAAGAATAGAACCGGCTGGTAAATAAACTAACAATAGTACTTTAAATCTTTAAATAAATTAAGAACCGTAAATATTTAATAAAAATATGATTATTAAAATGACAATTATAAATTAATTATTTATAATAAATGGTATTAATAATTAATGATTTTCTTAAAATTTTACTTGAAAATAATTTAATATATGAAATATTTTTTATAATTATTTTTTATTTTTTATTTAATATTAATTTACTAATTATATATTACAAGGCAAACTTCAATTAAAAAAAATTAAGTTCTATAGATTTTAATAAATATTATTATAATCATAAAATCAAATTAATAAATAGCTCCTTTTATTCCTCATGATTGTATCATATAAATAATAAAAAAAATTAAATATTTGGTATATTGTAGACTTAAATTTTATTGATTTTTATGCTGATTTCGTTTGTCTTTTTTACAAATCAATTATTGATTCGTCGATAAATAATTGGGCTTTTTATAGCTTATTCGTTGATGATTAAAATTAGACTATAAATCTCAATTTTTTATATATCTAAAAATTGGAATTCATAAAAATTATATGAAACATGCAAGAAATTATAAGCTCTATTTTTGCACCCACCGATTTATAAAACATTCTCTTCTATTTTACAAAAAATTAATTACAAAATTCAATACTTAATAATAAGGTTTTTTAATCAAAACTTATGTTATTTTGATATTTTTAAATGCAGTCTAAAAAATATAAAATAAAATAATCTTTTATGCTTACATATCTTTGCTGATTTATTTTTTTTATAAAAACACTTCATGTCAACACCTAAATATCTATTAATCAATGTTTGAAGTAACCTGCTATTTTAACTTGAGTAAATATAAATTTTGTTTTAAAATTACTTTTTAAAATATAAACAGCTTTTCCTAAAAATTACAATCCCACTATTTTCAAGTTATAGATGATTTTTAATATAAAATAAATTAAATTGATAATTTATATAGTCAATATATTCTTGCTATATTTTATAGTTATTTTTACATCATAATTTATATTAAATTTAATATTACTCAATTAATATCAATCAAAGTAAAGGAAAATAGTTAAATAATTTTTCTTAAGAGTGATTTAAGTGATTTAATAAATTTAAAATTTTATTTTATTTTTTCCTGTTTGGATTTGGCTTTTTTTCAGTTATGTTTATCATTAAAGATTATAAATATAAAATATTTTAACTTGATTTAATATAATATTTAAATTATTTATTTGTTATAATTTACATAATAATCATTTATTTAATTTAATAAAATAAGTTTTTAAGTAAGCAACTATATCAAAAATAAAAAAAAATATTAAATAAATTGTAAAGTGAAAACAACAATCAAATCATAGCAAAATAAACATAATAAATTTTATATAAATATTAAAATTGTAAGTTTGTTAATGAAATATTAATAAATATAAATAAAGTACAATAACTAATGATAAGTTGTGGCAATTTAAGCTTTCTTTTTTAATCGATAAAGAACAAAAGAATTAATAGAAATATATAAGGATGATGATCATTGATGAGGTTTGCAACTTCTTTTTCTTCTGCTCAATGATTTATAAATTCTTTCAGTATCATATTGTTTCTTATAAAAAAGGCTTTTAAATTATAATAAATATGGTGAGTTAAAATGAGTAATTAATAAATAAAATAATGAAAACTAAATCTTTAAATCCAATACTTAGTTGCTATATTTATTTAATAAATTTAAAAGTAAAGTCTAATTTTTTTTTTTATTTATTAAGTTTAATTATAAAAATTAGGAGAATTTAACTGAGTAAAATAAATTATATTCTCATCAAACTCCTTTAAATTTAGAGAATCTTTTGCAATTATTGATTATAAGTAAAGCAATATTTATTTTAAGTATTAATTGCTATAATTTAAAACTAGTTTAACAATGCTCAATTAATTTGAGATTTTAATATTCACTAATTGCCATTATTTTTTTTATAATTATAAATTTTCTTCGTTTACAATATATTAAAACTCTTAGAAATAAAGTAATTTAGATTATATAAATTTAACAATATATACCTCTTTAAAATTAAATACTCATTTTAAATGATTAAACTTCGTTTCATACATTAAATGATATTGTATATAATAAATCTATATTAAATACTTTTTATCTTTATTTTAAATCTCAAATTGATGTTAAAAAATATATGAGGTAAAAGTTTTTATTTTTCTTATTATAAATATTCCCTTTTAATGTTAATTTTTTAAAATCGATTCGTAAGGAATAAACTTTTATGGAAATATAATTATAAGAAGTTATATCGTAGGTATTATAAATAGGGAACTTTATTACAACATAATCTTAGTTGTTGTAATTTATTCTATCATCCATCAAATTGATATCAATAACTTCATAAGAGTTTTTTTATATCAAGTAAAAAAAAATCTATAACAAAATAAGAATTTCTTGAATTATAAGTAGCCACTTATGAAATTAAAAATAACTTCAATTAATAGATTACTTATTGATTTATAATTAATCAAATCAAATAAAAAAGTTTTTGTTTTTATTTTATTTTTGAGCCATTGTGAATTTTAATTCTTACAAATATAAAATTAAAATTAAATTGTTAAATAGTGTTTAAGTATCCTTTATAATTAATTGTTTTTTTTATTAGAATAACTAAAAAAGAAATTCTATAAGTTTGAATTGCAAGGGATAAATTTAGTAAATATATAAAATAAAATAATTAGGAATTGTCTCGCGCAAAATCATTAACAAAAATATCAAATATCTAATTTATTACTAAATTTATATATAAGTTATAAGTACATAAATTGTAAATTTCGATTATATTATAAAATATTTTATTTATATCAAAACGTTAATTTTTAGATATATAATTAATTATAAATGAAAATAATTTCCATTATATATAGGCTTTATATATTGAATATAATATAATATTGCTAAATAGAATTGAATCGGGAAATTTGAAAATAAGTATTTGAGGATAAATATAAATAAACCTAACTGCCACTAATTAGACTAGCACGTGGATCAAATTATGATCACAGTACATACCGGATGTCTAACGGTAAAAGTTTATGGTTCCTTATTAGTCCTCTTAACCTGTGAGTTGACCTAGTTGACCATGAGTATTTTTCATTTATAGGGTAAGATACACGGTGTAGACCCAATTGACCTAGTTTTTTTTAAGTCACTGGTTTATATTTTTTAATTTTAAATATAAAATGAAAGTACTATGAATTAGTTTTAAGTCTTTTAATTACACTCAATGACTAATCTGCTGTGCAATTTCCATTTTCATCGTGTAATTGTCTGGTTTATCACTTTCACTTGCCTAATGCTTCTCATTACGATTTCTTTTCTTGCGATTGCTATCAAAAGTGTCCTCATTCTCAAAGCGGGTCATGATATACTTTGCCAAGTCTTTCATGTCAAATGGCAACTTCTAGTTCTCGCATTTCAACACATCTGTGAGGTCGATCAAATAACATCTGGCCTTGAATGTGTCACTGTCAACTTCCTAAAGCTCCTGCAATTGCATCGAATTGGTGGTGATCACTACTACACTATCAATGTATTCTAGCTGCACCTCTCCATACTTCACTTCTGTTGAATATCCATTGCCTTCCAGTAATCTCTTCATCTTTGCTACATTATCCTTACTAAAGAAATCCTTGTAGTTCATTTCGTCCATAAGCACTGTTTGAGGCTAAAACTTGATTGGTATGACCTATAGTTTGAAGTAAGACTAGCCCTTTAAGGCACATTGCACACGAAGACTCGCTATAGCATATCAATATCTTTGTATACGCTGACTTGTTCAATATGATCACTGGATTCTATAATCTTAATAGACACCGCTTCTGAGTTCTCCGGGCCGTAGGGAAAATCGCACTCGAAAAAAGTAAATCAGCTTATAGTTCATCGTGAATAGAAATAATTTTGTTCTCTCACTCATTTGAAAGCGTGTGATATTTAAGATGATTGTGCCTTCATTAAATGAAATGTTTTAATCTATTATGATAATATAACTAATTAAAAACATAAACCAGTTGACTTAAAAAAACTAAGGTCAACCAGGTCAACTGGATCAACTCCGTGTATCTTACCCTATAAATGAAAAATATTCATGGTCAACTCGGTCAAATCACAGATTAAGAAGACTAATAAGGAACCTTAAAGCACTTTTACCTTGAGATATCCGGTAAGTACTGTGAACATAATTTGATCTACGTGCTAGTCTAATTAGTGGCAGTTAGGTTTATTTATATTTATCCTCAAATACTTATTTTCAAATTTCACGATTCAATTCTATTTAGCAATATTATTAGAGGATTATAAATAACAGTTTGCGATTATTAACAATAATTAATATAATTTCTACTTTAATTTTATAATCTTCATAATTTTAATTAACAAAGAAAATTAATTCTAATCGATTAAATTTATTGGAAACTTATTTTTATTATTTCAATTGTAAGATTGTTGTTTGCTTCTGTTTAGTCATTTGAAATATAAATTATATAAATAGTTTATTATAAAATATGTATTACACACATAATAAGAAGTAATTTGTTGAATTTTGTATACATTGAACAATATCGATATGTTTACTCGAATTTATGCATAAATAATAATTAAAATATTTTATTCTTAAATTACAGATTTTCCAAAAAGTTTCTGGCTTCTTGAAAAAAAGAACTAATTATTAAATAATATTAATCATGAGAAATTTAATATAAAATACAATTAAAAACAAACACTAATATGATTTTAAAATTTTTATTAATTTAATTTATTACCTTCAATAAAAATAATAAAAATTAGTCATTTTATATAAATTTCCTTTTATTTAATCTAATTAATTTATTCCAAAAACTTTATACAAGATTATAAATTCATAAAATAAATATGCTTTAAAAATATAATTATCAACATTATTACAATAATATCTTAAGATAATAGCCTGGATCATTTAATTTATCATTGAAAATATTGTAACTATAATAAATTATTTACAATCATTTATAATTATATTTCCTAGAAATAATTTTAGGAAGCTAAATACTAATGTATTATATAATTAATAATAATACTCTAATATAAATTTGATTATAAACAAAGATAATTAAAAATTATATAAATTAATTCATTTTTTTTAAATTTATGTTTTTATAAAATAATTTTTATAAAATAAACAAAATCACTATTTATATTTAAATATAGAATTTTTTATTATTTAATATAGTTTAATGATTTTATAAAGGAGAAACAAATTAAGAGCATAAAATACTAAAAATTTGAAATTACTGAATAATTTCAAAATAAGATTTAAAATTTAAATATCTTATTATAAGAGAAATCTTTAGATATAGAGGACTTTTGATTCTTAGTTAATTCTACATTAAAAATATGAAAATGTAAATAAAATCATATTATTTCATGTCTATTGAGTCAAATACTAAAATTGAAGTATAAAAAAAATCAAGTTAATAAAACTGAAAGTGATGTTATTCCTGTAAATCATAAACATTTTAAGATAAAAAGATTAGTGATTATATATTATTTTATGATAGACTTAAATTTATTATAATTAATTTTATTAATTATTACTTTCACTATAATATTCATATTTCTGATCATATTAAGAAAGTTTGAATTGAATAAAGTGGGGAACAATTGTTTTTATAAAATCTAGATAACATAAATAAAATAAATGTAAGAAAATGTTTTTTGAATTTTCAATAACATAAATTATATCATAAGTAGTTAGAAAGAAAGTATAGAATTGTTTAACTCAAAGTAAGGTATTTGATTTATAAATATGTCATAAATAATTAACAAACAAATTTAGAGAAACATAAATTTAAGATTACATGCTAATGTAATAAACTTCTATTATAAAAAGAAGATCTTAGAGTAAAAAAAGTAAAGAATATTTGTTTTTATAATTGAAAACTAAGTTTTATTTATTTTGTAAGCGTTAAGCGTGGAGTGACAACAAGTGCAGAAGCTGATTTAGTAGAGATGAAAGGGTAGGGACCTAAGGAACAAGTCGTGACTACACCACCCGAACTGGTCCAAACCGACGCCTAAGCTCCAAGTTTTTCTACAACTAGGGACACGATAGAATCTATAAAAAGGATGGAATTATTGGTTACTTTTGTGTTGATTGAAAAATAGCATTTCTAATTATCATCAAAGCAATTAACAAACAATCCTACTTGATGCAAATAGAAATGACTGAATCAAACTGTGATTTAATTGAAACGTAATACTCAAATAAATTAAAGCAATTTAATCGGATCAAATTTTAATTTTATAAAAAATTCTTCTCTTTTTTCAAGTTTATTTCGTAATCCTAGAAGCCTTCTCTTTTCCAACTTCCTGATTATCCTAGCTATTTATAATATTTCTAACAATTCTGGCTTGATGCCTTTTTTTTCTCAAAAAATTATAATTAATCTTTAACTTTGGTCCAAAAATATACTCTTTTTGGTATTATTCTGTTTTTTCATTATGAAATTGGGCATTTGATTTTTAAAAAGTAAATCTACAAATTTTACTTTTTTTAAAGGCATAAATAATTATCTTGATAATTTTTGTTCATTTCATGTGGAGAATTGATGATCCAATTTTAATCAGAAAATTCATTGAAAAACAGATAAACTTGGAGGTAATTTCAACAACATGAACAAGAGGAGAATATCTTGTAGGAATTCAAAAAAGCAAGTAAGAAGTATTAGCAGAAAATTATTATGATTAAGAAAAATTTAAGTTTTAGCAAGAGCGATTTCAAAGCCCTTTTGAATCTTATTTAACTTATTAAGTAGAAGCTTTACTATCTAATCACAAATCCCTTTTAACTTCATGAATCATAATCTGATAAACTGCTAAAAAAATTACAGAATATTCATTTTCACAAGTTATTAAAATTTATGAGAAGCAAACTACCAAAAATTTCAAATTAATTTATATAGTCAAATTTATTTCAATTTTGATTATTGATGTGTTATATTTATATATCCTAATACTTCTTTTGCAAACTTAATATATAGTATTCAAATCTATGTCAGTAATGATTAATAAAATTGATAATTTAATTGACAGAAAATTAATAAATATATAATTTTAAACTTTTTGTTCATATTTTATTCTAAAATTTCTTTATTGCTAACAATTTTCATTTATAGAGAAAGTTTCAAGTTGGCGATTTCTTTCTTATTATTTTTTATTTATTCCCTTTCCAAAATGTTAGCGAATAAATTTAATTTATGAGTTCTTATTAAAAAATTCCATCAACTTCCTAAATATGTTTATATAATATATTTCTAAAATATAATTAATTTGAAATAAATTAGATAAAAAGTCATATTTTTATTATAAATATAGAAAGATCGTTTTATAATTATCAAATTTAAATATAAATATTTTTATTAGAAATTGCCACAATTAATTATACATTATGTTTATTATATTAGAATAAATATTTGAAATTAAAAAAATTTCGGGGTTAAAGTTTCATGTCATTTTACAGTAAACTCAATCAAAAGAAAGTTTTGTTCCCAAAAAAAAGTATATTATTATTATCTCAAATTTTTTTCATGAATTATGTTTTGATAGTTCATCTTTAACATCGATTAATTTTTATCAAAGAAACTTATATTATAATTAATATTATTATTGGAACACCTCCTTACAATATAGTTATAAGAAAAATTATAAATATAAAATTTGTAAAATATATATATAATGCATTTTTATATATAGTTTAAGGTAAAATGTAATTTAATATGTAGGGGTCAGGAAATTTCTATATTAATTTGGAAATTATCCCAATTTTTATACAATATAACTAATAAATTGAAAATCCAGTAAATTAATGTTATTATTGGTAATTTATTAATAATATTAAATCCTCATTGTTTCTTGGCCACTCATCTATATAAATATATATATTTAGTTTACAAATAATCTGCTATTATTCGGTTGTTTACCTATAAAAGATATTATAATTAAAATAATTAAATATAAATAAATGACATACTTAATTATCAAATAAATAAAAGGAAAATTTTCAGATAAATATATAAATTTTAAATATGATAAGAATACCTAATAAATTACAAAATTTTCAAATTTATAATTTATTAATGAGGTTCTTGTATTTTAAAATGAATAAAATTAATGGGATACAATAAAAAGAAGAATTATATATTTAAGAATTTATAAATTTCATATCTCTTTATTTTTAGATACGAGTATTTTATTTACAAAAATTAATGAATAAAGATTAAAGACATTATTTTTAATTTATTGTAAGATCACAATTAAAAACGACTTATACATCCTATTCCATTTTTCAATTTTATCTTTATTTTAAATACAATATTTATAACTTAATTTACCATTATAAATTGAATTTGATTCAAACTACAAATATATCAGGTAGAAAATATGTTTTGAGTAATCTCACCAATTAACTTACCAATTTTAAGTGGATATATTTTATAGAATAATTTCGATAAATATTTTTAATTAATAATATAATCCATAACTTCAATACTAAGTAAGATCCTCTACAGTTGTAAATTAGTCAACATATTTCTAAACCTTAACTTCTATAAATAAATCAAAATAAAACTCACATTTTTTAATTTCAAAATAATTTAAGAATATTGATAAGGTCTAATAAAATGTCAATTTATTTTCAACTTCCAAAATCAAAAATTTAATACTAAATTTTTATTTATTCCCATATATATATATAATTTATCTGAATATAAATTTGGTAAGTATAAAAATCATTTAATTTTACATCCATAAAGTTCGGTTCATTCAGACAGTTGTAATATAATATATAAATATATTATTATAATAAATGATAAACAATTTTAAATTTATATTATTAAATATAATGAATTTATTTAAAAATCTAAGTAATAGATAATTTAATTAGTGAAATAAAATGATAATATTAATTATAAATTTTAATTGAAATGTCTTAATTTGAGAAATTAAGAAAAAATAGATAATATTTATTATTGATTAAGGAATTCATCCCTAATTCAAAATTCTCTCTTTAAAATAGTTATAATCAATATAATGAATTAAATATAGTATTTCTATTGTTTAATTTGAATATATAGATAAATAGTTAGATTTTAAAATTTAATTTTAATTTTGTAAAGAAAATATTTATTATGAATCATCTTTCAATTTTATTTATTAATGAATTTCCTACCATTTTTCATAAAAAAATATAAGGTTTATTTTAATTAGATTTTAATATAGCTAATTTTCTGCAATAGAGTTTGCGTTATAATGATAAAAAATAGTGTTGTTATGAAAAATAAAATTAAATGAATTTCAAAATTTCAAAATGAAGCAATTTTTCTCACAACCATAAAAGAATAGATACTTAATATTTTTCAAATCGTAAAATTATTATTTGATTACAATACTACTATATACACCTTATAATAAAATTATCTACCTTTAGTTAACTCAAGTGTCTTTATATTCTCAATTAATTTTATAGAATTTAATTATTAAAAATAAATAAATATTCATGTAAATGCATAATATAAAAAGCAAAAATTTTATATAATTTTATGATAGCATTTATATATTAGTCCATACTATAAAATAGAATAATAAAGCTATAATTTCTTTTCATCTTTTTCGATTCGTCATTAATATTTATCTGATGTATATGGTATTAATGATGTTTTGAAAAACAATCGAAACATTTTATAACTTAATTTATATTAAGACTTTATAAAATAAACTTTTTTATTCTTTTTATTATATAAAATTATATAAATATAAATATAAATGAATAATTTCAAAATTAAATTTTTTAATTCTTTATTATTTTTAGAATTTATAAATAATATAAGATTATAAATAAAATTTAATATTTTACAAATATTAAAATAAAACCCTATTAGTTAATTACAAAAATAAGGATTTAAGGTAAAATAGTCAAATTAAAAATTTCAATGCTTATAATGCACTAATAAATTAAATATTCTTACAGTTATTTATATAATAGAATATAAAAATTTAGGGGGGGAAAGTTTCCTGCACTCGAGGAAGTTACCTGCACTTTTTTTTATTTTATGTAAAACTTAATATAAATCATAAAATTAAAATTTTTTATGACTCACTAATATTAATAGGATTTTTATATATAATATAAGTGGTTCACAAAATATAGTCTAACTTTTTATAGGTATTGAAAGAACATAAAATTGAAATTTCGATAACAATTAAATACAATACTTGGAATTACTTTAAAAATGAGAGGACAATATAATGGCTAAGATACAAAAACCAAAAAATATCAGATGAAATATGTCAAAAATTGGAATCTAAAAAGAGATATTGACTTATTGATTAATAAATTAAGTATAATTAATTCAATAAAATTCGTTCGGAAGTTGCATTGGAGTTGTAATAAAAATATTTTTTATAGAAAAAAAATATTTTTAAAATAAGTGCAGGAAACTTTCCTAAAAATTAAATTTCATCATAAACCGGTGCAGGAAACTTTCCCCCCCCCCAAAATTTAGTTTAATCCAAAACTTTAATATAATTTGTTACTAAAATTGTATATTGCGTCTGTTTATCTTTTATTTATGTATGCATTTTATAATATTTTACTTTGTTATATTAAAGAAATCCCTATCAATCTTGAGATTTTCTAAATATTAGTGAAATTTTCTTTGTTAAGAATTATTGCTTGAAAATTAATGGGAAAAATAGTAATATTAAAATGTCACTAAGAAATTCCAATTTCATTATTAGATAAATATACCAAAGTTTGATATATAATTTTAAAATTTATGCTATTTCCTATATTTAATTATAATTATTTTAAATTATTCAAAAGGGTTTCGTATCTTTGTAAAGTCAATCTTTAAAATAATAGCTATCAATATTTGATAGTATCATAATTCTTTTTCATTATTGATTAGTCATTATTTAACAACCACAATCATTACTGATATTTCATAATTTAACATTACTTTTCATTATATATAATTTCACTAAAACTAGACCAAAATATTTGCTGCTAAGAATCAAGACTCTCAAAAATTAAAAGATTTATTTATAATTTATATTTCTTAGAAAAAACTCTTATCTAAAATTTCTTTGTCCTGCTTCTTTAATTTTTTATTATTAAAAAAAAAATCTTCTATAAATTATTGTTAATTTATAATTTAAATAATCATTTATAGAGCTTTATGTTAACTATAATTTATTATTATTTAAACTTCTAATTTAATATTTAATATATTTACTAATTAAAAAATGAATAAATATTTTATTATTCGAATTAATTTATTCACATCTTGATTAAAAGAAATTAATATATAATAAGATATTTCAATAAAAAATGAAATATATTAATATTAAAATATCAATATAAATTAATTATATATTAAACATGTTAAATTTTGGCTCTTTCTTTCGAAAAATAAATTGTTAAATTTTAAAAGATTCGAGGACATTTCAAGAATATCCATCTAATTTTCAGTTTTTAATTTTACCATTTATTTCATTAATCATATAAGCAAATCCTAGCTAATTTAAATAAATGCTAATAATATATTTAATTTTTGATGATTTCTAGATATAACTTATTTTTAAATCTGTCATAAGATCAAAATTTTATGATAATTACTTTATGTTTTATTCATAATCAACCTTAATTCTAAAATTTATAAATTATAAAAACCCTTGAAATTTATTATAAGTTTTTATAGTAAATAAACTTATAGTCTATGTGCTAATCTTATATATTAATTTGAATTTTTGAATAATGCAAGATTTAATCCAAATTTGAATGATATTTAATTTTTGGCTGGGTTTGAATAATTTTAATTTTATTAATTGAACAATTCTAATTGTTCAATTAAGAATAGCCATAAATTTTACAGCTAGGCTCATAATTTTTAACGTCACGTCCATATTAACTTAAGCTTCAACCTAAATTATAAAGATTTTATATAGAGAAGGGAATTCAAGTTGGTAATGACCAGTACTAGAGAGATGAGATAAATCAACATTAGAAACTATTTGAAGATGCCTGTCTTTAATTAAATTGCTTAAATGAATAAATTTAATTGGATTAATCTTAATATAACATTTTTAATTTAATTGAGTTAGGGAAATTACAACGGAGAGAAAATTTAATAATTAAATAGTTAATTTAAATGTATTAGATATGCATAAATATTATATTAATAAATGATAAATATAAATTTAATAATATGTTTAAGAAATTAAATGTTTAATTTGGATAATTTAATACATAAATAAATGATAGAATTATAAATGATAAATAAAACTAATAATTAATATATAATAATTCAATTAAATTTAAATTAATTAATCTCTGGCAGCAAAATGACTTGGCTTAAAGTCAAATCATATACATTTTTTGAAAAATTTATTTAAAAATACATTAATTATTCTCCTTGTATAAATTAATTATAGATACTTTAAAATATATAATTATTATTGCTTAGCATTTTTTTATTATATTTTAAGAACACAAATTCTATTTCTTCTCAAATTGAATGGAAAATATTCTTCATTCTTCATCAATTGCAGTTATTTTTGTATCTTTTTGTTTTATTATTCGATACTGTCTGGAATTTCGCACATTATCAGTGTTTTCTTGAGTAGTTGAAATTTTTATCTTGTAGTTTCTGTTAAAATTCAATATATTCCCATTATTTATACACCCAAAACCCCTTATTTGATGTTTTAATGGTTTTTTTTGGGTAAAGTTGGGGTCTTATTGATGTTAGTAAAGAAAATTCTGTTTATTGCATGATTTATAAAAATAAATATTTGCTTATACTATTCAAACAAATTTTACTCTATAGCTTGGTGTATCTCCTGAACTTAGCGTTTGAAGTTTATCTTTAAATTAAGATTTTGCAAATTCTTGAACTCTAACAATTACCATATCAACAATCCTTATTTTCATAGCAGATATCTTTTTCTTTTGGGGCTGTCTTTTGATATTAGAAAAATTATTTATCATTAGGCTTTAATCTATATCATTACTTGTTAGAATGATTGAAGTAGAAAATTTAATTTAATTTATCATAAGTTCGTTAGATTTGATAATATTATAAAATTTTATAGCAAATATTATGTCTAATGTCACGAAGAGTTGCTTTCAGAAACTTTTGATGGTTGGTTAAGCCAAAGATAAATAAATTTTTCAAATATTATAATTGGATTTTTCTGTTTTGTTCTCTTAATCTTATATGATCATTCAAACACAAATTCATGACCAACTCAGATTTAGCCCTCTCATTGTGACCACTAAAAAGGATAAATTTTAATTCAGCAGATAAAGAAGTTTATGTATTAATTGATAGAAATAAGTTGTTATGACTTATTGCTATATAAAAATGAACTTTGCATTGGAGGTCATAAGTTCACAGTATATGCAAATTTTTATTTTAGAAAAGAGAGGTTTTAAACTTTACTAAAATTTGTGAATTAATACATCACTAGAATTGCGAGAATCAAACAGAATTAATCCATTTCGCTATAAATATCCATCCAAAACTAATTGATGCATTAAAGAGCTATAAATATAAGATTCAATAATCAAAACCCCAAAACCCCAAAACCCCTTAATGATGTTTATAAGTGCTTTGATTTGTAGGGTTGTAAGGAATTTGTTAGGGGTTGGGGTTATTAATAGGTTTTAAAGTGAAATTTATCGTAAATGTATTTAATTCGCTCAAAATGCACTTTTGGATCATGTGAGAAGTCTGAAGTTGATCTTACTTAACCACAACTCTATCTGCTCTATTGATATGTCTTATCTTGAGTTTGGATTTATTATTATTGATTCTCTCATTGGTTTTATTGATTGAGAGACTCTGGTTTTGTCTATAACTACTTTATTCTTTGCTTAACATCTTTCTCGCACTTTCTAGAGTAGTAATCGTTGCCAGGCATATCGCACTCTATTATTATTATTGCTGCTAAAGCCCACACATCCCACTGTAAGTCTCCATCTCTCCAGTCTTCTCTTTCTGGATAATAGCCTTGCGTACCCATTACAGTTCCAAACCTTGATACTTCAACTCTTTAAGCTATGTTGAAATCAATTATTGCTACTCTTACTGGTGAAAAAGTTATCATTGTATTTTCTGGCTTCAAATCTCTGTGAACAAACCCTAACTTGTGAAGCTCTTTAATACCTTATACGATCTGAGTTGCTATTTATCCAAGTTACTTATCATTCCTTTGATCTGTAATGAAATCTCTAAGGGTCATATCATAGAGTGAGATTTGAAAGCAACATGATCCTTGGCAAGGAGAACAGCATCTAGCTTGATTAAGTAACTACACTCTTTAAATTTTGCTTGAGTAAGTACTTGATAATCTTTTGTAAACTCCATCTAATAATTATCAACTCTTAAGAGTTAGTTGAAGGGATAAATCTTGCTTGCGTATTGATGATCATTAATAACCTTCTTATCAAAGGAGTCTTCTAATATAGGGTAGCTTTGAAGAGAAGTATCTTGGTCAATTTAAGTAAGAACCTGTATTTTCTTGTATTGAATCTTGATCATAATTTTTGTTATTTCAGAGGTCAGTTGGTTGCGTGTCTTCTTAACGTATTCTAACTCTTTAGTTTATTCAGGCACACCGACCTTAGAATATTACCTTGCTTTTCTTTTGTTTAGAAGCTTCAGCTCAACTTCATGATTCTCAACTTCTATATCTTTCTTGAGGGCTTTTAATAGATGCTCTTCAAGTCTCTTGTATGAGATTATTGCTTATGGCACTCAAAGAAGTCATACTTTCCATCTATTTTATCATGCTTAAATATGCAGTGGGCTTGGCTCCTTCATATGTCTGTACCATCTTGATTAATGAGCGAAATCTCTCACATAACTAACAAAAATAGAGTCAACTTCTTCAGTTTGTATAGGAATTTCATTGCTACCTTTCTCCTCCACTCTAACTCCCACACACTTGTTTGCCATTTATTTCTATTATTAATATCTATTTTAATAACAGAGACTTCAAGTGATAGCTCTGGTAGTTCTTTATGAGAGTTCATCTCACAGCTATCACGCTTTTATTGCTGCCAAAGGTAAGTCTCATTTAGTTTGATGGAAGTGCTGTTGTTTTCATAAAATGTTAGTGCTCATATTTAAATTTGATTTTAAACATTATAAAATTGACTATTTGACTTAGAGCTATATGAGAGCTTTGCAAGCCTACAAGTTTCAAGGGAAGATCTTAGAGTATTAGAGAAGAATCAAGAGCATTAAGAAATGATCCAGCTCTAAATATGGGTGAGGAAGTGACCATTTTTAATTTTAATAATAAGTTTATTACAGCACGTACAGATTTAGGAGGTGCACCTAATTAAGTACGTACTGCTTTAGGAGGTATTTTGTCATTTTATGAATAAATTAGGGTGCTCCTAATAAAGTACTAGCTTTAATTATAGATCATAAATTTTTAGAATTTAAAAGTTATTTGAAATGAATAATTAACGTGATATAATTTAAGATAGCTATATTAAAACTAAAATGGATATATAATTAAAATAATTCAAGATGAACCTCTCTAATAACATAGCATTTATGCTTTCTAATATTGAAATCAGTAAGTACCTTCTAATATTTTATATTATTTATAAACTTATTCAACACGTGAGGATTATTTTCACAAATTCATTTCAGCTATGTATTAACTTTTCGAAAATTAGGGTGAACAAGCTGCGAAGAAAAATGTGCGTATATTTTGAAGAAAAAATAAATACAAACTTGCATGCCTAATAGATAATTAAAATAACTACACAATTTTGTCTTCGCAGAATCAGAAATGATTTTGATAAATAAAAATTAATATAAAATATAAAGTTGCTTTATATCGAACTCTATATTCACAAATATGATAGTTCAGTTTTATCACCTTTTTAATGCATTTTTTTATTGATTATATAAAATTTAATCTCTATTATGAAAATTAATGCCGTTTTTTTAAATTTGTATTTTAATAATTTCCTAATCTTTTGTATTTTACCAATAATGCCCCTAATTAAGTACTAGCATTTAGGAGCTGCTCCTAATAAAGTACGTACCAATTTTAAATTTAAAAATATGGAACTATAACAGTAGAAATTGATATCTATCTCTCAAGTTTGAAACCAGTTCTCAAAGCTTTCTCCATATCCTTTTTAGAGGTTGACATCTTATAGGATGCCCACAATTAATAGTAAGTTTTACGGAGTATATAATTGAAATCAATAAACTTAAATTTAAATATCATTTCCTAGATCTGTTAACAAAATAGAGTCAATGAATGATGCAATGAAAAGAGTGCAAGCACAAGAATTGATTCAAAGATTTAAATTCAAAGGATAATTTTGCATCGCTACCTGGTGCAGCAAGGCAATGAACTCATAGTAACTTATCTTGATTATGTAGTTGGCTTGTTCCTGCCAACGATGGAAGTAACTAAAATATCTTTTCTTAGAGCGATACTCTGCGAAGAAAAGAAAGCATTGAGAACTTAAGATGTAAAATTTGCAGAGATTCCAAACTATCCAGAAATCTCAGTGACTAACTTATATGATGATGCTATGAATGACCCAGAGGTTTCGCAGTACCTGCCCACTAAGAAGCAGTTGTCAAATAAACTACCTGAAAGAAACTATTTCTTTGACATGCTTGCAACAATCAAAGTTGATTACTAGAAAGAAATTATTCAAGAATCTCATAAGAAAAGGTACAGCAGAACTTCAGAAGATAAGGACAAACAAGGGATCAAGATAAGGGAGAGCTGGTTATCAGAGCTGCAGAAGCACCCTTATAATTCAAGTAGGATTTCAAGCTTAACTCTTTATAAAATCTGGTACTGACATCTTCTAGATGAAGGAATAGAGCAAGCTTCACAGAGAGCGAAAGTCGTATACAAAGTATGAAGTTAGCAATAGACTTTATACAAATATTTAGTCTCCAGAGTCAATGAACATAGATGCTGGAACTGGCAGCAAGAGAAGAAACTTAAGAGGAAGGAAGCAAGAAGTAGAAGAAAAGAAAGAGAAGCCAGCTCCCTTTAAATAATTTAAATGTGACTTTTATATTCATTAACTTAACTACAAAAATTTTATATGCATTGACTCTCCCTTCTTTAGCACACTTTTATGGCAACTAATTATCAACTCTCTTAGCTGAGCATTTTATAAAATCGACTGTATCGATAGGTAGGTTATGTATCAAGTGGTATATAAGCAGTTTCCTGTAATGACCTTTTAATATACCCGAGTAAAACCCAATTCCATTAAACTATGGACTGTAAGATATGTTCATCACTGGCGTTATTCTAAGTTGTTCATAACTCTTCCTTCTTTCTTTAGTCTTACGAACAGAAAGATTATCAAGAAACAGTATAATCTCTTATTCAGGGTACTTCTCTCTCAGCTGTTCTTAGAACTTGATACACTGCTTTGTCTTAATAAAGTGAGGATGAATAGCATAAGTTTCTAAATCAGCATCCTCGCTATTCCTCCAAGAATTTCCATTGTTTATACCTTTACTTTTTAGTCATATACTTCTACATTACTATGCCTCATATACCAAAACTTTTAAATAAAAGTTTTGAAGGTAAACACAACCTAGTCTGATGAATAAACTTAATATTACTCTATTAGGCTCTCTGCATTTAATTATAAATTTAATTTAAGTTATTGTTGTAAAATGACAGAGTGAAGTCAATCACTCTCTTAATACGATTCACACCTTTGTAAGTGATACCATTGCATTTATAAATGTTTGCAACAGACTATGCAGAGGTCTTCAACTCATGGAACTGGCGGTGAAACATTGTAGCTCGGTGGTCGAGAGAAGTGAGCCCATACTTCAAAGTTCTTAACATTAATAAGATAGTCAATATGCTTCTATTGAAACTTTGATTTCCTCTAAGGCTTAGAATTCAACTATTATTGCTTTAGTTATACTGCTATAAGACAGTGGGATCGAACAATTAATAGACTTCGCTTTAAGAGCAGTGCAATAGACTTATAGTTCACTACTGGTTTGACTTATTCACTGTATATATCACATACATACCGCAGTTAAACACTAAATCTAAATACTCTTCATCATAAATAGACCCCAAAAAGCTTGCTATTTTAGTCTCGCATTTAATTAATAACCCCAACCCCTAACAAATTCCCTACAAATCAAAGCACTTATAAACCTCATAAAGGGGTCTTGGGGTTTTGAATGCCCATATCATCTCTAAAAAAATGATTAGATTTTTATTAACATAAGATTAGAAAAAGAAAATAAAAATTGCTTATTTAGTTCTTAATTAAATTCTTATTATTTAAGCTTAACGGTTTCTTCATCAATCGAACGGTTCTACGAAATTAAAGATGCAGTAAAACATTTGAATAATCGAAAAGTTCAATTAAATTACTTGAAAGTATCAATTTAATTTTTTATGATGATAAAGAACTAAGGAGCTTGGTATATAAGATTGACTTGATCCCACATTATAAATGGCATCTTGAGATTGAGGCATGTAATGAATGCTTGCGCAATTTTATAATTAATTGCACAATAAAAGGGAGAAATCATAGTCTGCTTTAAAAAGCAGAAGAAGGATTCTATTTCAAATTTTTAGTAAAATAAATAAAATGCTGCCATGTCTTTTCTTTCCACCAATTTTATAGGTAACAGCGAGAATAAAATATTTAAATCAATAAAATAAATATAGCCATCTCTAAAAATATTTTTTAAATTGAATCTTTGCAAAAGAGGTGCAAAAGTATGTTTAGAAGAAAAGCGACGGTTAAAATAGTAAATAATTTCTTAAAGCATGAGAACATCAGTTAAGATGATAGTCTGATCTTAAATATACTACATTATATAATTATATGATTTTTATATTAACTTTTAATATTTTATAATGAATTAAATATTAATTTAATGAGTATTTATTTTTCAATACATAAAATTCAATAACTTATGTATAATGGATATTATACTATTTCTTCTAAAGTAACTTAAAATGATATTAAAATTTAGTTATTCATTTAATCTATTGTTTTATTTGTTATTATTTAAAGAATAAGGTGTCAATAAAAATTATTAATAAAACAAATATTTCAATGTTAAAATAGATACTTATATAATTATCTAAAATAGCTGCTTATTTTGCATTTAAATATTTAAAAAAATTATGAGAATATAAAATATATTTCTCAAATTTCTATTAAATTATTAATATAAATAAAAATCTAAATAACTTCTATTTTAATAAGTAACGTATATTAAAATAAATATTGTATTCTAAGAACCGCAATTATTTAAATTTTAGTTATAAATACAATAATTTTTTTTAAATAATCAATAAATAAGAAACTTGCTTTTGAACAAGAAGGAAAAAACATTTAAAATAAAATTATAATATTTTTGATTTTATTCATCGTAATAATTCTTTAATTTATATAGTATTAAATATTATTTAAAAGTATATAAAATATAAAATTGATTTCAGGTTTGAATAAATAAATATTCCAACTGAATCTAACATTTTATAATTAGGTTAAGCAGTAAAACTTGGAAATATTTTAATAAAAATAATATTTAATCTCAAAATTATTTGCTCATGTTCAAGGAAATAAACAAGCAGAAAAATTATAGTATTTATATTATATTATTTATTGCTAATATTACATAGAAATTTATATTAATTTAATCAAAGAGAGAAACCAAGAATTATTAAACATTAATAAACTAATAATTAACTCTGTTAAAATTAAATTTATATTATTGTAGAAATGGATTTTATTTTGAAAATTCATTTATATTAATAATTATATTATTGAAGTAGCTGCATTATCTTAGTTGAAATTTAGACAATATGGTACTTTGTCCATTAAAAAAATCAATATCAGTTAGACTTAATTTATTATGATTACTATTGTCTCATAGTATTGAGATAATTTTACATTAATTTTGACAACAAAACCATCAAACCAAGTCACTCAAAGATAAATAGATTAATTAAATTCTAAAGATGATCTAAACTATACCTCAAATACTAAATGCCAAGCTCATTATGAAAATTTCTACAAATATGGCGTAAGATCTTTAAATTTAGGCAACCATTATTTCCACTATTTAATAAATTAATATTTAAATTTAATTAATTTTGATTTTTTAGTTTTTCCTACTATACTATTATAAAATTAATTTTATAATGTTTATAGTCTTATATACAATTAATTTATTTAAACAAAATATATTTAATCTAAATCTATTTAATATCTAGATAATAAATATATTATCCCAGAAGATTTTGGCAATTACTATAGTACTTCCACAGCAGCTTCTGCAAAACTCTTGGGAGTTATTCATAGGATGTAGGCGTAAATAGAGGCAAGATCTTGCTTTTAAGTGTGATAATAGGTATTATTGTATAGTGATGGTTCAACTAGGACTTAGTTATGCTTCTCCATTTAGTTAGATAGTTGCATTTTGTACAATTTTATATCAAAATCTAAGTAATTTCTATCATTGGTATGTAAATATGTGCTGTAGGTGCTTTTAATCGTACATCATCCTATTTTGACTATAGACAATTTTGTCATTGAAAGGCTTTTTATTCCTGATTAGAATTAAATTCTTTTTTATTTAGTTATTATTTATAAATTCATCGGTTTTTACTTCAGGTCATGTCATTAATGACTCAAAAGCCCAAAACCCTTTCAGTAGCTTGATTGAGTTTTTGATTGATAAAAGTAGACTATTAGTGCATACTTTATTAGGGTTTTAATAGGGTTTATGTAGGTTTAATGTTTAAATATTAGTATTTTAAGTGAGTATAACAAGCGAGTTTTTAAAATATTTCACACAAACATATGCTTAGAGTCATGTGACAGTTCTCTGAATTTTATCTTTCTAAGTTAATGTTTGATTAATTCTATTGTTTGTTAATTCTTAGCTTGGCTTGATAATAGTTGAGTATGCAAGTTCTCTGAGACCTCCATTTATTTTATTTTTATCGAGATCTTGTTTGATTCTCTGCTTAGAATCTCTCTCACCCCTGCAGCTAAAGTAATCGTTTCTTGGCATGTCACTCTCATTATTATTACTGCTAGAGCCCAGATATCCCATTAAGTGTCTCCATCTCTCCAATCCTCTCTCTCTGGGAAATATCCAGGAGTGCCGTATACATTTCCTTATGCAGAGGCTTTCACTCTTTGAGCTCTATTGAAGCAATAATATAAACTCTAAGAGGCTGAAAGTTTATCATGATGTTCTCTGGCTTTAAGTCTCTATGAACATAACCAAGCTCGTGAAGCTCTTCAATCCCCTCAACTATCTGCTATACTAACTAACCAATTTATCTCTGACATCTATTGTCAGATAAGAATTCTCTGTAAGTCATTTCAAGTAATGGAAGCCTGAAGGCTACATGATCTTTACCAAGTAAAATAGCATCAAGCTATATGATATGCCTGCACTCATTTAAATTTGCCTTTTAAAGAGCATAATACTCATTTGCAAATTCCATTTGGAACTTGTCATCAGCAAGGCAGTAATTGAATGGATATATCTTGTAAGCATATTAGTCATCAGTAATGACTCTCTTCTCTATTTTATCTTCAAGAGTGAGGTAGCTTTCTAGGCAAGAATCTAAGTCAATAATTTTTAATATAGGAATCCTTATTGCCTCTATTTTGACCATGATTTTATTGATCTCAGTGACTGGAAAGTTCTTGACAGTTCTTCATTTTTACTTACTTCTAGACTTCAACTCTAAGAGACTCCACTGGGTTTCTTGATCTTCTCTTTTAGAGGAATCTATTCCATGTAAGTTCATGAATAAAGACAAAACTTTGATTGTGCTTTTTCTTTAAGTGCACTTTGAGGTCTCTAGTATGAGAAAATGGCTTCTCACATAACTCACAGACATACTTCCCATCTTTCTTTTAATGCTTGAGATATAACCTTGGCATATCGTTGTGTATATCTCTCAAGTCTTTTATAAGTTGACTTGTAAGGGAAAACTTTATTGCATTCTTGCATTAATAGTCAACTTTGACTGGTAATATTAATGCTCTATGGCGGGTTATTTAACCTCCTCCTCAATATGCACAGCTTATATGATAACCTCCTACATAATCTATATTTAAATCTCAAAGCTAGACTGGTCAAAGTTATCATAAGTAGGCTCCCACTGAGTACAAGCGTCTCTGGTCTCTACTTTCCTTGGTAGATGGAAAGATAACTTTTATTGGCTTGATCCAAGTAATGCCGCTCTTCTTAACAGGTTAGCGCTCATTATAGTTTACTGATATATTTTATTATAATAATGATAAAATATACCTTGATAAACTTTAATAGTCGAGTATAAGACACTCTAATAGATTTTCGGCTGAGAGGTAGGAAAATTAAATACCCATAGAAGACTGTAAGTTGACATATTATATGAGAATTTTATTCGTTTTATTAATTAATATACTCCTAATGAAGTTTTGTTTCTCTAGGAGGTCCTCCAAATCAAGTTTGAACATAATTAGGAGGTAAAGTTATTAAACATTTTTTAAATTTAATATGCTCCTTATTAAGTTTTAACCTTAAAATTTAACTCCTAATAAAGTTTGAACTTAATTTTGAGGACCTCCTAAAATAATTAAACATTATTAGGAGCAATTTAATGGAGATAGATTGATAAAAATGAAATCAATCTATGAAACTTGAGCAATTTTTCAATGCTTCTCCGCATATCTTTTCAAGGTTGACCTCCAGTAAGTCCTCCCTATTTAGTAATAAGATTTTAATAAACTTAGAATGGATATCCATAATTTTAAATTTCATTAACATTTCTAGAAAGAGGAAGCAAGATGGAGTCTATGAATGATGCAATGAAGAGAATTTAATCTCAAGATTTAACAGGAAAATTTCGAAGTAAAGAGGACCTTTATAGATATTTGGTATAGCAAGGTAAGTTCTTAAGTAAGATTAATAAATCCATTATAGTTGGATTGTTCTTGCCAACATAGGAGGGAACTAAAATCTCATTCTTAAAAGCCTTACTGAGTGAAGAAAAAAAAGATTTTAAGTCTAATGAAATTAGGATGATAGAGATACCTAACTACCCTGAAATATCAGTGACAAACATATATGACGATGCTATGAGTGATCCAGAAGTTGCTCTCTACCTTCCATCAAAGCTGCAACTCTCTAATAAGTTGCCAGAGAGAAACTTCTTCTTTGGTATCCTTGGAACTCTGAAACCTGAGTACTTAAATGAAGTTATTTAAGAAGCTCATAAGAAACGATACAGCATCTCTCCTGAAGAAAGAGAAGCAAGGAATTAAAATCAGCGACACCTGGCTATAGGAACTTCAAAGCATTATTTCATCTCAAGTAAGCTTAGTCTTCTAACTCTATAGAAAAACCTGCTACTGCTATATACTTGATGAAAAAGCGCAGCAAGCTAAACAGAGAGTGAAAGTCTCAATTAAAACATGAATTGAGCAAGAGGCTCTTCAAAGATTTATAAAAGCCAGAAGAGATGAACATAGATGGAGGAGCTGGCACTAAGAGAAGAAATATAGGCCAAAGCAAGCCTTAAGAGGAAGAAAAGAAAGAGAAGCCAAATCCCTTCACGGGTAAATTTAATATGTGAACTTATTCATTCGTTTAAATCTAAAACTTATTTATATACACAAAATCTCCCTTCTCTGACGCACACTTTAGCTTTATCATCGCTGACTCTCTTAGCAGCACTCTTAATAAAATCGACTGTATCTATATTCAAGCCGTGCATCAAGTGATAGAGTAGAAGCTTCTTGTAGTGGCCTTTCAATAACCCCAAATAATTCAATACCATTCAACTGAGGACGCTAGGGAACATTAAATACAGGTGTTATGTTTAGCCTTTCATATTCCTTCCTTGTGTCTTAAGTTTTATGAACAGATAAGTTATCTACAAACAGAATAAGCTCTTAGTCAGCGTATTTGTCTCTGAGTTATTGTAAGAACTTAATATATTATTCAGTCTTTATAGAACGAGGGTGAATAACAAAGGTCTCGAGGCCATTATCTTCGCTTATCCCACCAAGTATAGCATGAGTTTAAACCTTAACCTTTTAATCATATACTTCAATGTTGCTATATCTTTTATACCAAGACCTTGATATAAAGATATTGAATGTAAACACAGCTTCATCAGCGTGTATGAACTTAATTTATGCTCTTAAGACCTCTGCATTTAATCGAATATATAATTTAAATTAGCCTTATAAAATGGAACATTAAAGTCAATCACTCTCTTAATGCAATTGACTGTCTTGTAAGATATTCCATTAATTTTATATATGTTAGCTAAAGATTAAGCAGAGATATGAAGCTCAGGAAATTGGCGATGAAACATCACAGCTCTCTAGGCCAGAGAAAAGTGAGCCCAGTATTAAAGAGTCTTATCATAAATAAGATAATTGATATGATGCTGCTAAAATTTAAGAGGTCTTTTAGGCTTAAAATAAAGTTGCTATCTCTTTAAAATCAATGCTAATAGACAGTGAGACCTCACAGTTGCAGGAGATTTATGGAGCAGTCTTGCTATAGATGCGTAATTAAGGAAAGGTTTGAGTTGATCACTATAATCATCGCACCCATAACGCAACTTAAACAATAAATCTATAGACTCAATGTCATAAACTGACCCCAAACCTCGCATATACTCACTTAAAATCATTAAACCCCTACATAAACCCTATAAAACCCTAATAAAGTATGCACTAATAGTCTACTTTTATCAATCAAAAACTCAATCAAACTACTGAAAGGGTTTTGGGGTTTTGACTGGTGTTGTTTAATGTAAAATTGAAGTTATTTTTCAACTTTTGATTTAAAATATAGTGAATAAAAAAGTCTTATAGTGTTATGTTTATTAATTTGATTTCAATTTCGAAATAATATACTAATTACTTCATTAATTTTTCATAAAGGGGTTTTGGGGTTTTGAAATAAATTAAAATATATATAAATATACAACACTCGATACTAAAGATAATAGTGGGAGTATGAATGCTGTTGATAGAGGTAAGGAATATATGACATTAATTATTTAACTATCTGAATTTAAATTTCAACATCACGAACTCAACATGAATCACTTTCACTCGTAGATCCATTCTTCCTTGTCACCCCTCACAATAAAAAAGGCATTGGCATTGTCAAAGCAATATGATTTCATCACTGTTCTCATGTTGAGGGCCTTCTTCAGTCTTGCCATTCTAAGCTACAGGTGAGGGAAGTAAATTCTAGGTCTGAGTCTTTCACTAGCTAGCTTTCTTTGAAACTTGAATCTTGAGATACTGTATAGTACCCTTGTGAATCTTAGTTGAGGGGTGAAGCAAGTGGCATATCAAGTTCTCATATCTCTTAGCGATGGCTAGAAGTTCCTCTCCCTAATGGTTTTGATGTGGTTCACCCTAAGACACTTGTTCTCATTTAACCACTGCTTGAGGTACGTGATGAGGCATTGATGCTGAAACGATGTTGATTTGAATGAGAAGCTCATGAAATGGTTGACTAGCCTCTGAAGCACCATTGCTATGTACCATCCTTGTTCGAACAGGCTCCTGGCATTTTAGATCTACTTGGATGACGGCTGATAAGGTAATAGACCCTTGCGTGGTCTTTCTTTGATGGTGCCAGGCTTCCAATTGATATGAGTTTTAGAATGAATGAAGTTGAACTTTGAGCAGCCTGGGAAATCAAAAATATCAATGTCCATTTTCTCATTGGTCCTAAGATTTTCAAGAGCCTCTGCACAGTCTGGGTTGACTTCGTCAAGATAAGCTGCGAAAGTATTGTTGACACATCTAACTAGTTGACTGTTAAGGTAAGACTCAAAGATAGAACGCCTTGTCTCTTACATCAATCCAATAACTTTGGGGTTCACAAATTCTATTGAAAATATGATAAGTCATATGTATCTTACTTAAGGACTGCTCTTTGATTCTATTATTTAATAGACTAAGCATGGTTTGTCAATATACTAAAGACTTAAGAACATAAATTTGATCTGGAAAGAGCTTCATGTCTAGTGTCAGCAATTCATAGTACACTCCTTAGAGAATCTCACCTCTTGCAAGCAGCTGGTGTTGCAGGCACACCTAAACTAATTAGTATAGAATTTAATTACTGGTTTGGCTGGGATTGGAACATCATGCAATGGTTTGAGTGTGCTAAGAATCTTTCTATGAGGCTTCATCTTGAAATGCAGCTGCTTAAACCCAAGACTTCTCTGGGAAGTTGAATACATCGCTCTTATCAATCTCTAATATCTGAGCAACTATCTTTGCAGCTTTAACATTCTAATGTTTCTGGTCTCTTGGCATTATGGGTCCCAAGATTTACTACACCATTAGCTTTTTATCTCGCACTTCACCTAATGCTTATACTAACTTCTGTTCTTCTAACTCAAGATTTACAGCATGTTAGGATGCAATGTGTCTCTTTAGAGTTATCATGAGTAGACTCTTTCCACAGATCCCACACTATGTTTGTTACGATTGACTAGCAGTGTTAATATACCTTGTAAAATTATATAAAATGTTTTCTTTCTTTAACGATACTGCACTCTATGATTTTCCCTTCTACTTGATCTGGAAGTAAGGAATCATAAACTATATTAAATTAAAATTATAGTTTAAGGCCATGTGTTATTACATACTTGTATACTAAAGTGATCTAGTGTACCTTAAGTTAATATTGTCACACTGTAGTTAAATTTCATTCACAACTGTGTATAAAGTTAAAGTAAGGTAGTGTTAATGTTAATATGCGTAAATACTATACCTGGTTATATAGACTCATTGCAGGTTGTCAAGGAATGTACAGACGTATAGGCAGCTACTGATGAGAGTTAGTAGGGTTGAATAGACTTTAGACTTAGAGTATCAGTAATAGAGGAACATGATTTGTATAGTTTAAGTTTGTATTTGATTTAATTATAAATTATAACTTTATCAATAAAAACTTGTTGTATTTCACTCTTTTTAATAAATCCTCCTAACCCAACTCCCCTACTGCAACTTGATGTACTTATATTGGCAATGGCGAGCATGCTCGATCGATGTGTATCAAAATTGTTGAAGTAAACATTGAATTTCAAAGTTGAAGAGTTATTGCTTTGATCAAGTGAAAATTCTATAAACCAACCTTCAGATCGGTAGGTTGAGAACCCCAATTTCCGATCTGGCCTCAAGACCCAAGTTCCTTGTTCATTTCCCTCGGATGCACCTTGGATTTCAACTCGACCTCTCAGATCACTCCCAAACCTATTTCTAAAAATCAGGAAGATGGTTTGCAACATTACTAATACCATTTGGCTAAGAAAAAGTGATCGGAACCGCGCCAAAACTACTAGTAATACCCCTAACAGATTATAGAGTATGACTTATATGATTTTAGAAAATATTTTCTCAAATCCTCTCCCCATCCCACCATTCCAACCCAAACATCGCTAATACACTCTAGATCGACGAGATAGAAGGAAAGAAGCCGATTGGTGGTGGGAGTGGCTATATCCCATCTTGAAATGTCAGGGCGGTCCTAACCGCCATTTTGGCCTTGAAATTTTCAAAAGACTGCCTCTTCCTCACCCCTTGGGTCTAGCCCAGCTCAGGCCCATATGATCTGTATGGTGGCTAATTTATCATAAGCATTTATAATAGTGTTTATAACTAATAACAATCAAATATAGAGCGGTACAAGCAATAGGAGAGGTGGTAGGCTTCGAATACCAGATGAATGGGGTCTTATTTGGTCTTCTTTGGCCTTAAAACCTAGAATATGGAACTTTTCCGGAACAGCTCTTTGACTTGGCTAACTTACGACCCCTCCACCTGACTTTCAAAAATTTTGGTAGGATAACTAGGTATTGGCGCTGTTGATAAGAAAATAACATTAGGTAAGGGTAAAGATGATAGGGTAAGCCAAGAGGGCAGTAGACCAGCCCAAAATTAGGGTTTTGGCTTGGATTTTAAGGTTAAAGTGAAGAATATTACTTAAAATTAATACATACTATAACTATTCAAACATGCCTCGCTGAGGCTCGATTGCTTCCAAGCAACCCTTCCCCAGTGCAATAAACACCAGAGATTGGCTGCCTGGCCAGAGGACCCCTCGACAGATAAATATGGGTGTCAGAGACAGGTCATAACCACCACACACAAACCTAAAGACTTAAAACTAGAAACTAACAAACAACTAAAACACTGTGAGCCAGGTATTAACCCAGCCACCACTTAGCTTGGGCAACGAAGAAACAAATAACAAACAAAAGAACAACCAGTAGCATTGTAAGCAGTTGACCTGCTGAGACGAGTTCTCAACTGCTGTTGATCTAGAGTAGTAGTAGTTAAGAGTGTATATATCACTTACTATTACCAGAGTACACTCTCAAGTAATAAAGTAAAGCTGGGTAGTAAGCTGATCTCAGACCAGCTCTAAGTTTTTCAAAAAGCAAAGTAAGTACAAGTACCAGCAACACCTGCAAAGCCCTCGGCGAGGATACAGCCTGAGAGGTCTTACGCCACTTCGGCCTTCAAGATGTGTACCCCAGCACATTTGGAGTGAGAGTCACTTACAGAGCTTAGGATTACTGGGTTTGAAGTCAAATTAAAAATACTTAAGCAAAAGAAAAGTTTTAAAATTAGCTATTTAAAAACCCCAAAAGCAAGTGAAACTAAAACTACAAAGTAGCTTTTAAAACCAAAGCCCAAGCTAAAATCATCTGATGATAAATCACGATATCAACCTAAACCCCAAATATTTTTATTTAAAAGTCTAAGCAACATCAAACCAGAATCAATCCAAAAAACGTAATATGTTGGATGAACTCTTGAACATGACTTCTCTCAGCACCCTATTCCATAATGTCAACCTCAAATTTAGCCAGGTGATCAATTTATGAAAGACTTCGTTGGAACTGATGACGTTGTTGTCGGGTCTGAGCTTGACGAGGAAGATGCCAATGAAGATGTGTTTTATGATGAGGAAGAAGAGGATATGGAATACTCAAAGTATTGAGAGTGAACTGACTATTCAGTCAAAATATAATAAAAAATTGGAATATTTAAATACTAAAAATATAACGAATTATTTAATAATTCATTTTCTAATAATTTTTATAATTATATTTTAGAAATTTGTTTGATTTATATTAATTTATATTTAAATGGGCTCAAGTGGTAAATATTATATTTTTACTATTTGCGCCCATATTTATTATATTTATTATTTATAATTCTAATTATAATTGTTTTATTTAAAAAATATTTTTATTTATTAAATTACTTTTGTATTAATGTGAAATGTAATTTATTCACTTATCTATATTTTAGTTAAATAATTTATTTTGTACTTTGAAATTTATTTATTTTAAAGATTAGATGCTTTTATTAGTATATAATTTTAAAATTATTCATTTTTTTACTTAATAATAAATTAAACTTAATATAGGTTGGAAACAAACTTCATTTATATAATTCAAAATAAATAAACATATTTAAATTTATATATTAAAAATTAAAACATAAGGAAATGACGCAAATAGCAAAAATATACAATTTTTTGAAATTTATTTAATCAAAATAAATTATTTTACATATAATCTAGCATATTTCTAATAAGTATTTAAAAATATATTTTAAGCAAGTAAATTATATTTTTCTTTAAATTTAAGCATTTTATATTCACGATTTTTTCATTATTTTGACTAATTATTGTATGAAAATTGTGATAACTTAAATATGTAATTCAAATGAGAAAGAATGCTTATGCATTCTGTATGGATTAGATAAAGATGGACTTAATTATTTTATATATTAAATATTTTCACTTAATGTCTCTCCTTAATCTTTCGTCTATATTGTCATTTTAAATAGTAGATTTGCTTTATCACATCACTAATGGTCGCATATTCAATTACTTTCCTCAGATAGAAGTTATTATTCATCCTTAATGTACCTTTAATTTTATCTATTATATTATGATATTTTAAAGAATTGATTCAAAACCCCAAAACCCCTTAAAGAGGTTTATAAGTGTTTTGATTTGTAGGGTATAGTTGGGGTCTAATTGGGGTTAGTAGAGAAATTAGGTCAATTTGCAAAATGAGAAATAGAAATTAGCGAAATTTAGGGTCTATATATGATGAGAAATATTTAGATTTACTGCTTAAGCTTAGGTATGGTGCGAGTATTAATATAGATTAAGTTAAACCAGTACTGAATTATGCAGCTATAGCAAAGCTCTTACACAAGAGTTTCTCTACTGTTAGGTATCACTGCATGTTAGCTGTTTAGCATTTTAATTCAGGCACTTGAAAGCATCCTGCAAGAAAATAAAAGTTCTCACAGCACCATATTGACTACCTCTGTGACTCTAAGACTTTAAAGTATTGGGCACACTATCCTCTTGACTAGCGAGCTGTAATGTTTCATCGCAAGTTTCCTGACATGCGTATCTCTCCTTAGACTGTAGCCAACATTTATAGAAGAAATGGTATTACTTTCAAGACTGTCAACAGAGTGAAGAGAGTGATTGATTTTACAGTGCCATTTTATAGTAATAATTTAAAATAGATATATGATTAAATTCAGAGGGCTATTACTAATAACATCTAGTTCATACACGCTGATGAAGCGGTATTCACCTTCAACACATATATTAATAAGTCTTGGTACAAGAAATATGATTACATAGAAGTTTATGACTAAAATGTAAAGGTAGTCACCAAAGCTATTTTAGCTGGTATAAGTGAAGATTCAGGCTTAGAGAGTTATGTGATTCACCCTCGCTCTATTAAGCGAGAGTAGTATTTAGAGTTCCTACATAAGCTCAGAGAGAAGTATAGCAACCAAGAGAACATCCTGTTTGTTGATAACCTATCAGTTCATTAGACTAAGGAGTCTAAGAAAGCTTATGAAGAGTTAAACATAACTCCTGTATACAATGCTACTTACAGCCCTTAATTTAATGGAATAGAATTCTACTGGAGTTAAATCAAGACTCACTACAAGAAGCTTCTGCTGTATCATCTAATGCATGACTTGCCCATCGATACAGTAGACTTAATTCAAAGCAGCTGTAAGAGAGTGAGCGTAGATAAGACAACAATTTGTGCGAGAGAGAGAGAAGAATGATTGTTTATAAATAAGTTTTAGATTTTAACGAATGAATATATTCACATATTAAACTGGCCCATAAATGGGTTTGGCTTCTCTTTCTTCTCCTCTTCTTATGGCTTGCTTGGGCCCCATATTTCTTCTCTTTGTGCCAGCTCCTGCATCTATGTTCATTTCATCTGGCTTTTAAACATCTTTATAAAGTCTCTTGCTCACTTCATGAATTTTTTGTGACTTTCTCTCTCTATGAACCTTAGCATGCTCTTTCATAAGATATATACCAGTGCCTGATTTTCCTACAAAGTTATATGTCAAAGCTTACTTGAAAGATAAGGATGCTTCTTAAGTTCCTCTAGCCAAGCTGAGCTTATTAGAATGCCTTGCTTCTTCAATTTCAGGAGAGATAGAATATCGTTTCTTATGTGCTTCTTCAATTATTTCTCTGAGATACTCCTCTTTTATTTTACCAAGAACACCAAAGAAGAAGTTCCTTTCTGAAAGTTTATTAGAGAGTTGTTTCTTGGTAGGAAGGTAAACTACCACTTCCTAATCTTACATGGCATCCTCATAAAGATTAGTGACTGAAATCTCAGGGTAGTTCGGAATTTCTATTTGTTTAATCTCTTTATTTTTAATAGATTTCTTCTCCTCACAAAGTATTGCTTTCAAGAATGAAATTTTGGTACCTTACATCGTTGGTAGGAATAAACCAACTGTATAATATGTTAATAGTCATCTATTTATCTTACCATGTAAAGTAAGGTATCTATATAGATCTCCCTTACTTCTGAATCTTGAGATCATTTCTTGAGCCTCGACTCTTTTCATTTGATCATTGAGTGATTCCATCTTTGTTCCTCTTTATATTAATGATTTCAAATTATAATTTATAGACTTCTTGGATCCTATTGTTTAAAAACTTACTATTAAATATGGGCATTTTATAGGAGGTCAACCCTGCAAAGATACGTGGAGAAAGTTTGCAGAAGCTGTAACAAACTGCAGAGATTGAGCTCCTTTTTTATCAATTTAGTTCCATTAAATTAGTACTAAAATTGTTTAAATATAATTAGTACCGGTATTAAATTCGTTTAAATTTAATTAGTACCAATTTAATAGTACCAAAATTTAATTAGTACCTAGTTTTAAACTAATGAGGTTTTTAATGGAAAAGTTCCAAAATGGTTCAAAACCTAATTGGTACCAGTACCAACCCAATTTTATACTTGGTTGGTACCAAAATTAAAATTATTAAAAATAAAATTAGAGAATTTATAGTAATAAAATAAACATAAATATGATCTCTATCACCTCAAATACAACCATTATTGCTGTAGGATCAACTCCTATACAGAGTTACTATAACCAGAGAGGTTATTATAGCTTAATAATAGAAATTTAAATTTGAATTTTATTTGGCGGCTAACTTGAATCGCAAAGCAGTTTCTCTTGGAGCAGGATAATCATAGCTCAACTTTGGGTCCTCCAAGAAACCAGAATTAATCTATATTGAGTGAGAGGTTGAGCTAAGAGCTCTTGAGTTTGAAGTAGAGGTCTTTAAAATAGAAGTATTAAAACTAGAAGGGTAGAGCAGAGATAGGACTTTAAACATAAATTAAATATGTTGAGGAGCTAAAAGAACAGCAACCAATTGAAAAGATAAAAATATATTAATGTGAAGACTGCTAGAATCTTTTCTCTTCTGAGTAAAGCTTGAAGAGACACCTTAAAGAGATACACTCTGGCAAAGCCAAAATCTATCTCAAGCATGATAAAGTTGATGGAAGGTACTAATGTACAACATGCATGAATTCATATACACACTCTGCAAAAGTAAAGAAGCATATGCAGAAGCATCATTTGAGTGAATTTTTAATGCAGGATAAAGAAACTTAAAAATTAGTTCCAGCAAAAAGAAAATCTAATACTCTTGAGTCACAAAGAGGGCAGCAAGAAAGACTCAAGAGACTGAAGCGATATGAATTGATGAACCAGGCAGCAGGCAATACAATTTTA
>ARYC01004804.1:0-37943 GCA_000711775.1 Oxytricha trifallax
GAAGGTCCATAAGGAAGCTAAGCCTACTGTTTACTTAAAGCATGACAAAGTTGATGGAAAGTATGATCGCTTTGAGTGCCATAAGCAGTACTCTCATACAAGAGATTTAAAGAAGCATCTTTTAAAAGCCCACAAAAAGAGATAGAAGTTGAAGATTAAGACACTCAACTGAAGTTGCTCAACAAAAGAAAAGCAAGGGAACCTCTTTAAGCTGCTGAGCTTTAACAAGCAAGCGAATCAGAGTATGTGAGGATTGCACGCAACCTCTTAATCAGAGGTCACTAAAATCATGATTAAGATATAATACAAGAAAATTCCAGTACTAGCATAGATTGATTTAGATACTTCTCTCTAAAGCTACCTAATTTTGGAGGACTCCTATGACAAGAAAGTTATTAAGGATCATCAGTATGCTTACAAGGTATATCCTTTCAACTATCTCCTTAGTGATGATAAATATTCAATGGAGTTTACTAATGAGTATTAAGTACTCACTCAGGCCAAGTTTAAAGAATGCAAATACTTAATAAAGCTAGATGCTGTTCTCCTAGCCAAAGATATGTGGCTTTCAGACTACCACTCTTTGAAATGACACTCAGAGATTACATATCTGATCAAAGAAATCATAGATAGCTTGCATTAATAGCAACCTAAGCTATTCAAGGTATCAAAGAACTTCATAAGTTAGGCTTTGTTCACAGGATCTCAAGCCTGAGAATATAATGTTGAACTTTTCACCCGTGAGAGTAGCAATAATCGATTTCAACAGAGCATAAAGAGTGGAAGTATCAAGACTTGGAAGTGTAATGGGAACTCCAGGTTATTATCCAGAAAGAGAAAACTGGAGAGATGGAGACTTACAGTGGGATATGTGGGCTTTAGCAGCAATAATAATAGAGTGCGATATGCCTCGCAACGATTACTACTCTACAAGGTGCGAGAAGGATGCAAGACAAAAAATAAAGCAATTTATTGAAAAAACAAGAGTGTCTCAATCAATGAAGCAAATGGCAGAGTCAATAATAATAAAACCAAACTCAAGATCAGACATATCAATAGAGTAGATAGAGTTGTGGTTAAGTAAAATAAACTTCAGACCACTCCCACATGATCCAAAAGTGCATTATGAGTGATTAAATTAAATACATTTACTATAAATATCACATAAAAACCTATTAATAACCCCGACCCCTAACAAATTCCCTACAAATCAAAGCACTTATAAACCTCATTAAGGGGTTTTGGGGTTTTGATTAACTTATAAAAAAAATTACAACGAGGAAAATAAATATATGATAATTTAATATATATATTGAATATGTATGATAAAAAATATTTTAAGCATATATTTTTTTATTTATTATAATGTAAATTAAACAAGGAAAATATTTATTTTTAATATTTATTAATGATTCTAATTTTGGCTGTGGGAATTGAAATTAAGTGTGATTTATTAAGAGTATTCTAGATAATTAATGACAAATTTATAGTTGAGTTCATATCAGTTTTAATACAATTCAAAATATAAATTTTTAATCAGATCTATAACTCGATGACACAAGTCAAAGCGCAGCAGACATTTTTTAATTACTAATTATTAGAATCATTTAAAATAAAAAAGCTCTTAATTTAAATAAAATTACATTGCATAAACTAATTTAAATATATTAGTAGGGTGAGAAAATTGTATCTTACTAAATCCATAGAGATTTTCCTAACTTTTTTTGATACTGTTATGAATCTTTAATTTTTTAATTATATTTCCTTAATATTATTATTATTATTTAATGTTGTACTAAAGTATATTCTTAATATAGTGAGAATACATTTGATTTGGGAAAATATATTATAATTAAATTGTCAATAATTCGTAATCATGGCAGTTAACTTTCTGGAAACCTAGACAATATGGTACTTGTTTGATAGGGAATTCAAAATTACCTGGACTTTAATATTGGCAGTGCTCCTCTATCGAATCCCTGGACCGAGATAACTCGATTTTAATTTTTGGTGATTTGTTTAGTTGATTCTGATGCAAAATTAAAGTCGTGATACTGCCAATATTAAAGTCCAGGTAATTTTTAATTCCCTATTGAACAAGTACCATATTGTCTAGGTTTCCAGAAAGTTAACTGCCATGATTATGAATAATTAATAATTTAATTATAATTTATTTTCCCAAATCAAATGTATTCTTACAATAATATAATTTTAGTTCAGTAAAAAGTTTTAAAATGAACATAATGAATTCTTTTGCCTTATTTATTTCTTTTTATCTACTCGCTTTAAATTACAATACATTAATGATTTAGCATTAAGATTTTAAAATAATCTTATGAATTAAAATGAATAAATCTTTAAAATCAATTTTTTTCAATAGAAATAATAAATGTAAAATTATTTTTTATTAGCATCCTCCCCTTTTAGAATATAATTTCGGATATGTCATTAACTATTGAAAGATTAACAAATATATAAAATTAAAAAAAATTATACTAGTAATGAAATTTTTAAAGTTTAAAATATAAATGTAATACAATAAAATAGATAATCCTATTCAAGTAACAATAAATTATAGAAAAGTTAATTTATATTAATCTAAAAATAAATCAGTTAAATCAATTCTTATTATTCAATAAAATTCTAACATTTTTTGTCCAAGAACTCCATAGATAGATCAGGCTCATGCACAAAGTTAGGGTTTCTATTTTTATTTAATTAAATTTAAATTAATTATTAGTATATAACTTTATTTTGGAATATAAAATTCTCAGCACTAAAAATGATAAAATTTATAACATGAAAAAAGAAAAAAATGAAAAATTATAAATTATAAAAATGAGATTCTTATAAATAAGCTCAAACAGTTACTATTTAAGTTAAGTTAATTGCCAAAATCTAAAACATATTTATCTGAAAGTATAAATATTATTTTTATCACTATTTTCTAAAAAATATAAATAATTATGGAAGAATTAATTTATTTTAGAAACTACAAGTATAATAAGGTCTTCTGAGAATTCCTAATTAATTGATTATTGAGATAGTTTTTATATAATAATTTTTTCTAAAGCACAAACACTTCCTAATTATTTGATATAAATAGCATATATTATAGAATTAAAGTATTATTTGAATGCTAAATCTTTTTGTTAAATACTTTTTATTTATTAGATTTATATATTGGATAATATATTTAAATAAATTAGAATATAAAAACATTCCTTAAAGTTGCTAAAGATGAAATGGCAAAGAATCATGTTTGAAGCCCTGTCCATGCTTACTTTAAAGATTTAATACTTAAATATATTACATATTTGATTAAAAGAATTTACATTAATTTTAAAAATTTCAATTAATAATAAAAATTGTTATTTAAATAACTTATTAAACATAAATCATTTCTTTATATCATTAATTTAAATTAGGTTTTAATTGCCTCCAAATCAAAATTTAGTTTTTTTCAATAATTTTTATAATTAAATATCAACTTATTTATTATAAATAATCGTATTTTATGATTATTTAATAAAAGAACCCTAATATGACAAATTTAAACAAAGTTTCTTATTAATATTTATTCTTTAAAATAAAATTGTTTTGATAAATTATTATTGAAAAAATAATATAAAAATATGAAAAAATTTTGAAATTAAATTTTTAACATCAAAATAAAATCAGTTAACCAAACTCTTATATCTTTCATTCATTTTATATAAATTCCAAAATTAGTTATATTTTACAAAAATGAAACTTTTATCATATTCCTTATTTTACTTACTGTAAATTAGAAAATATTTTAAAGATTTTAAAGCTTCTGATAAATGTCGAATTAAATCAGGATACTAAAAAATTTTGTTTAAAAAAATCCAATTATTTTTGAAATTTCTAAATAATTTAATGTATAAAGCGCATTATATTTTATTCAGGAATAACTGAAATGACTTATAAGTTCTAGTAAATGCTTTTTATATAAAATTAGTATTCCTAAATCACTTAACAAAATTTTATAATGATTTAATTTATAATTCATTGTCAAGTTTTACAAAAATTAGCATGGAAAAAAGAAAAAATGCTATTAAAAATATTTATATAATTTTAAGGATTATCTATTATAATAGTTTCTGTTGAAAAATATTTTTTTTTTGCCTTTTATTTGGTTAGAAGGCTCTCTAAATAATACCCCCAAAATCCAATAATTAGGTATATAAGCGATTAAATTTGCTAGGGAATTTGTTAGGGTTTAAGGTATAATAATAGGGTTAAAAGGTTAAAATTAATTTAAATGTAAAATTTATAGTAATTAAATTTATTTTATTCATTGAAAATGCACTTTTGATTAATGTAAAAGTGTTCTAAATTTTATTTTACTACGGTACTATTCTAATTAATCGATGTATAGAATTTAACTTCAGTTTAATTTTATTGATTCTAACTTAGGTAATTTGTTTTGTGAGGCACTCTTATTTGTGATTAAATTCTTTCATTCTATTTTAGCATTATTCTCGACCTTGTAGATTAGTAATTATTGCAAGGCATATAGCTCTTTAATGGCTATAACTCTCCCTCATTTCTCTAAGGTAGATAACTAAACTTTAGGTTCGGAAATTTGTTTTGTTAATTATTTGCCAAAATTAAAGTAGGTAAATCTTAGCGATGAGAAGAACGTTCCAACTACAAGAAAATTCAGCTAATATTTAATTCTCTATAAAAAAAGACCATGTTGTCAAGAAAGATAACGCTTAAGACTTTTATTCTAATTAATTATAATTTAATTAATTTTCCCCAAATCAATGTATTCCTACAATAATAAATGAAGCAATTTAATTTGAAATTTCAAAATTATTGATTGAATGATTGAGACTTCTTTCAGTGGTATTCTCGATGATGATCATTATGAAGAACTCAAAGAACCCATTCGTGATGAAAATAGAAAAAATTAGAAAATAAAAATCAAAGTAAGGTTTTAATTTAAATTTGTTTTTACATAAAAATTAACGAATAGTTAAAACCCAAAATATTTTTTAGTAAGTTATATTAAAATATTGAAACTTAAATACTATAACTTTTTGCATTAAAATCTTAAGATAAAAATATAATAACAACTTTAAGAACATGAAATTATATATTATTCATAAATTTACTAATGAAATGAAAAATTCAATATATTTATATTATATATTTTAGTTATTTACTTACTTATAGATATACCAATTTTTTGACCAATCCAAATATCGAATATATTTCAAATAAGATAAATCACTAATTAACACCTGATTTCGTAATTACCAGATTATTTGAATATACACAAATATGTAAGTCTTACTTAATAATATTACATAAATGTTGGAAAAGAATATCAAAAATGAAATATAAATATGTGTCAAGCGAGGATCAATATAACATTATGTCTATTTAAGTAATTCATACTGTAAAAAACTATCAGGCTTAATAAGATTTTTTTTATGCTTAAACTAAAGTAAAATAAAGTTGTTAATTTAGGAAAAAATATTGTTTTGTATTGATATAATAAACCTCAAAGATGATTTATGCTTTTAATTTTAGTAAGCTGCTTATGAATTGCCTACATTCATTTTTTATAAAAAGTTAAATTTTATAGAAAGAAAAATATTTATTTATAAAGCTGAAGTATTTAATTTATTCAATTATATATAATAATTTATCGGTCAAAAATATTAAAAATATTTTTGTTTTAAGTGCTGAAATAGATTTATAAAATTAATCAATGATGATTAAAATTTAATTATTTTTTCAATAAATATAGATAAAGTGATATTATCATAAATAATAGTTTTTGCCAATTTCTAAAAAACTATTCTAGTGATTTGAAAATTTTTTTACTTTATTTTATAGAATTATAAATATTTCAAAATTATCCATCTTTTATTTAATGTTAAAAAAGTAATTAATTTAAAGTTAAATCAAATATATGATTAATTTTAATGTCTCATAAATCTAAATTTATTAAAAACGTCTTAGAAACTATTTTAACTCTCCATTAAAATGAAAATAAATATACAGAAACTTTAATTCAATTTTAAACTTTCTTTTTTAAGATTATATCATTAAATTATAATTTATTTATTATTTAAAATAGTTAGAATTGATTGATATTTTAGTGCTTTTTTATATTTACTAATTAAATAAAAACTAAAATTAACAGTTTTTATTAATTATTAATCTTATTTTGTAATGATCCTCTGGTTGGAATTGCAGTCATCAAAAAAAAGTAAGAATTAATTATTCATATCATATTCTATTAAGGATCACTAAGCTTTTGGCAGATATTCGCGAAAGAAAGGTTGCGCTATTTTATTTGAATATAAACAATATTATATTTTAATATAAAGTTACAAATCTATAAATTTAAATAATTTACAAAGGAATAAATTAAAATAACTAAAAAAATGAATAAAATACCTAATATATATAAACTTTTCTTATTTTATAATATCAATAAAAATTTCATAATAACTTTTAATTTTAATAAAAAATTACGTAATAACTACTTTAGACTAAATTTATGATTAAATAAATGGGCTATCAATAATTCATACATTCATATGAAGCAGTATTAACCTTCAATATCTTTATAAATAAGTCATAGTACAAGAAATATGATAATCTATAAGTCTACAACTTATAAGTAACGCCTATCGATACAGTGGACTTGAATAAACGTAGCTTTAAGTGAGAGTTGATAAAACACAAATATGTGGGAAAAAGGAAGAATAAATTCTAATTAATATTTTCTAAGACCAAAATTAATGAATAATGCTTTTGATTAGTAAATACATTTATACCGAATTTATTCACTTCAGCCTGGATCATAATCGATGTTTAATTTACATTTGTTCAGCTTTTTACACTTTATAAATTCTTAAGCGAAATTAGTCTGTGACTTTCATTCTCTATGAACCTTTGAATTCTATTTCATTTGGAATATACCAGTTTCAATTTTTATGAACCAAAGCTTACTAGATAGATGCTTCTAGAGAATTGATGGCCAAGTCTATTATAGGTTTGCCTTGAATTTTTTAATCTTTAGGAGGTATTGAGTAGCGTTTCTTGTGTGTTTTTCAATAATCTCACTGTGATAACTCTCTTTTAAAGAGCCAAGAAAACCAAAGAAGAAGTTCCTATCTGGAAGTTTGTTAGAGAATTGTTTTCTTGGTAGAAAGATAACAACCAAGTTTTCAACTTTCAACGTATCCTAGAAGAGATTTGTGACTGAGTAGTTTGGTATTTTTATCAGTTTAGTTTATTTTTTTAAGGCTTTCTTCTCATCACAGAGCATAGCTTTTATTAATGAAATTTTAGTACCTACCATCGTTAGAATGAAATAAACCAACTACAATATTTATTAAAGAATATGCCACATGCTTACGATGCTGAGTGATGTATTGATAGAGATCTTCCTTGATTCTAAATCTTGAAATCATTCTTGAGCCTCAACCCTCTTCATTGCAGTACTCATAGATTCCATTCTTGTTCCTTCTTTTTTACTTATCTTGTTATTTAATTTCAAATTATAATAAAAAGAGTTCTGCATTCTAATGTTTGATGATGTACGAGTTATACTCAAAATTTACTATTGAATAATTCACTGTTTAATACTAAAATCAAACCATTAATTTAAGAAGTGATAAAGCGTATCTGAAGTGAGTTGACGTGGCAATCAATGACATGGCAATTCGTGAACTAGAAAAACTCCAAAAAACCACCTTGACCCCATTCCACTTCACCCTGTACCAAGATGCTTACGAGATATAAGCCTAGCTTTTAACTAGAAGTATCCCCGCAGAGCTCGCAGAGATTTGATTCATGTAAACAATTTAAAGGAGGACTGGAGAAAACTCTTACCAGGTTTCACCGCTGCTGAGATAGTAGTCTCTGTTCTTTCGAAGTGGTAGTCTAATTAACCTGACCTAGTGTGGGAGGAAAATCATTATCGAAAGCTTCTATGGTTCTCATCGTCTAATTTTTTAAGGGTTAGGACCACCTTTATCCTGCTCCCCTTTTACCTAGGAAGCTGAACTAAAGCCAGGTAGCTCATCTATGCAGGGAAATCCTAAGCGTGCAGTCAACTCGAAGAGCTTAGGAACTGACAGATTGAACCCAGCCGACTGGCTCCTAATGCAATGAACCCACAAACCCTCTGTCTACCCTCAGCAGGCCATAGTGTTGTAGAAAGCTCTATTAGAAATTTTACTTCCTCGAGCCCCTTGTGGGTCACCCTATCCTTTAACTTTCTAATTTATTAATAAAATATTGATAAATATAGTTTAGTGTAGCATATCAAGTTAAAAGTTGTAGGTTTAAAATATTATAATAGTGTTTAAAATAATCATTAGGAGGATAAGCATTAGATGACATGACTACATCCATGATAAGTGGCTAAATAAAAAATATTTATGAGATAAAGCAATGAAAAGCGGATAAAATTAATATTAATTAAGTTAATTCATATTCTATTTCTCTAATAAAATTCACTTATAACCTGTTTTTTATTAACCCCATTAAGATCCTTAAAATGATTAAAATCAAATCACTAAAACATTTAATTAAGGGGTGTTAGGGTTTTTATTGATTTATTTTTATTTGTCTGGAATATTCTCAATTTTCAATCATAACTAAAATTTATTATAACCTTTTATAAAAATGACAACTGTTCAAATACCATACATCTCGTTTTATTCGATTTAATTTTAATATTTCAATAAAATAATGCATATCTATCTTATTTTATTGAATTAAATTAATTTATATAATTTATGATTAATTTACTTTAATTTATTTATTTATTGTTAAAAAGATTTTATTGATTGGAAGTATGTGTACTGTCATCTAATCACAAAGAGGAAGTCGAATAATTAGTTTGCATTGCCAATGCAGTATTGATATTATGGAAGTACATGCCTGAAGCCTGGAACATCTAAATGCAGATGCACTCGCACTAAAGAGCCCATAAAGATGATGAACTTTTGGGAGGTGGTGGGAGAGCAAGAAGAGAAAAGGATCTGGAAGAGAAGATAAGAGCTTTAAGAAGAAAGAAGATTACCAATTGTGTTGAACTTATTGTTTACACTCACTAAAATTATTTTATTATTTGATATTAAATTGAGAGGATTTATATTTTTAATTTAATTAAATTTATTTTCTTATTGTCATCATCTTAACACTGATCTATCTCTTCAATTCTATGTTCGAATCCCACAAAAGAATCAAAGAAGCTATAAATTTTACAGATTGAAAATTAATTAATTTTTAATTTTTAAATTGTAAATTTATTTAATTCATTTTTTTTATTTTAATTAGTAATTTTATATCCTTATGGGATGCCATTGCATTTTCGGTTTTGTACTTCACGCCATATTCAAAAGAATAACATATATATTCGACTCTATGAATATATATTCAAGTATTTTATTATAAAATTTTATATATTTAGGTAAAAGCCCCTGCAGTGAGCTGCTAAATTTTTTTCTATATACTTTAAATATTCTAAAAATCATTAAAAAGTGAAATTAACATGTCAAAACTTGTTAATAAGCTCATTAATAAGTTAAAAGCTGTCTATAACAACACAATCCACAATAATTTTTCACAAAAACATCATACATTACATTAAATTTGAAGTAATAATACTAATTTTCTTTTCCTTTTTTATTCTAATTTTATTTATTATTTCAGTAATTTATATTCTTATATTACGATTAGCTGTTTCATTTACAAAACAGCAATATTTTAAGTATTCCTATAGAACATTAAGCTAAATGATTGTAAATGCACCTATTATAAAAGCTAATCGTAATATAAGAATATAAATTACTGAAATAATAAATAAAATTAGAATAAAAAAGGAAAAGAAAATTAGTATTATTACTTCAAATTTAATGTAATGTATGATGTTTTTGTGAAAAATTATTGTGGATTGTGTTGTTATAGACAGCTTTTAACTTATTAATGAGCTTATTAACAAGTTTTGACATGTTAATTTCACTTTTTAATGATTTTTAGAATATTTAAAGTATATAGAAAAAAATTTAGCAGCTCACTGCAGGGGCTTTTACCTAAAATTTTTTATAAAAGATAAATAATTTATCAGTAAAAATAATTTTTTTTGAACAAGAAGGAGAATGAACAGAAGAAACACTTGTGAGAATGGTGATGGTGATTTAATTTTAAGTGATTAATTATTTGTGGTTTTAATTTCAGAATTATTGTTAAACTCTTAATTTAAACCTAAAATTCATTGAAAAATTTTTTATCAATATGTTTTAGAAATAATTGTTTATAATTGTAAAATTTTTATTAAAAAAATGCTCATTAAAGTTATTTAAAACTTTTTTTATAATCTATGGTTTTTAAAATCATGTCAATAAAGTACATTATTTCCCACTTTCTAATTGTATTTCTTTTGCAGGGCAACTGCGTCTGTGGTAAGGATGAAGCACTTAATGCCTGTCAATTCTTTAAATATTATTTCCTGAGTCATATATGTAAAATTTCTCTATCATGTGTCGAATTGTAGATCCGGTAAATATTTATACTGAAAATTCTATGCATATATTATCAAATTTAATCAAATATGCTAAAAATATTATTAGTACTGTTGGTGGTCCATGTATATTTTATGCCTACCCACTTCATCGTGAGAGTACATCGCCTTTTAATGAGCTAAAATTTTTAGAATTGCCAGACATTATTAATAAAATACAATGATATAATTTTGCGCATTCCGTTCACTTATAAATTCTTAAAGCGAAAAAAATAATAGAAAATCTCTCGCTTGGGAATTTGTGTTTAATAACTGGAAAAACGATAATATACAAGAGGTAATTGAGAAAATGCTTGAAAAATTTCTTATATATAAGCAGAAAAATAAAACAATACAACTTTTGACAAAATGATATATCATTTTAACTATAGTATCACCAAGCATATTTACATCCAAAAGAATATTTATAAAAAGAAAAAAGTTAAAAAGTAGATGTTTCCATTAGACTAGAAGAGGGAGCAGGATAGGAATGTAAGAAAATTTAGAAATCTCAGCATTTCTTTAAAGATTTCTGATTTATATTTAATTTATTAAGAATTCATTAAAGTTAAACATATTTTTTAAATATATAGCAACATTTGAATAAGATATAATAAAAAAATAGTAACACTTTCCAAACCCAGAAATATCTATAAAAATTTATAGCTTTGGGAAGTCAGATGTATTTTTATACCAAAAAATATAAAAAGCATAATTTTTATTTCTAAATAACAATTTGGTGAATATTCAAATTTTTGCTGACTACAATACGGGGTTTAAGGGTTTTGAATGATAAAGATTCTCTTATAAACGTATTTAATTTTTTTTGTTATATCACTTTATGGATATACTAATAACTTTAATTAAAATATTTGAAATTAATATTTATTTATAAATTTAAATCTTTATTGATAATATGCTTTTAATATTGATTAATATAAGCTTAAAATCATTGTATATGAAGAGCATTCTAAAATAAATATAGATGTTAACAAATTTATAGTTGAAAATAAATTACAGTTTTAATTCAATTTCAAAAATATAAATTATCTTTAATCAACTCTAAAACAATCTTGACATATCTATGGCATTTTTAATTTATCTAAAATTTTTATATTTTATAATTGATTATTTTTCGATAATCTTAGTAAGGTTTAAAATTATTAATTTTTATTTTTATTATAATTTTAATTTAATATATAAAAATTTTTATTGCAGTATGATATTATTAAGTAAAAGTCTATTTGGATTATAAATAAAAACTAAATCAGATATTATTAGTTTAGTTATAAATTTAAGAATATAATATAAAATAAATTGAGAAATAATTTTTTTTTAAATTGTTATATAAAATAATACTTTAATTATTTATTTATAAATATTCATTTAAAATTTAAGCCTGTTTGATAAAAAAATAGATGATATAATTAAAGTTACATATGGTAAAGACGAGTTTATTTTTCATATATATATCTTTAATTAATTTCATGCTAGTAATTTAATGATATCATTAAATAGAAAAAATATTAACTAAAAAAAAGAAATAAACAAAAGTTTAAAAATTCACTGATAAAGTACATTAAAAATTGACATTTTATAATTAAAATGAAAATATGATCAAATAAAAAGAATTGAAATAATTTAATCAGAAAAAATATATTGTAATTTAAACTTAATATTCAAATAACATCAGTAAACATTATATTATGAGTTGAGTTAACTCATTAATTTTTTAATGATAAATTTTTATATTTGATTAATCATTAATTTAAGTCAAATTATTCTATGATTAATTGTTATAATAATAATCTATTTAATTTTTTTTAAAAAATGTTTGTATAATTTATTCTTAAAATTCTTTTTTTATTTTATTAAAAGATCTAAATTTATTTTACTATAGAATATGGAGAGTTTTCTAAAATAAAATTTGCTCTTCACATACAAGTTTACTTCATATAATTTTTATATTTAATTTAAAAAATTTAAATAATCAAAAGATATATATTTTTATCTATAAATATATATTTTTGGCACTTTCTACTAAAAAAATACATGCAGAGATAATCTTCATGTACAAACTTAGGGTAAATATTAACAATTTATTTTATACTTTTTTAAATAAATTTTTAAAATGAAAAGAATTACAATTTCAAATAAAATGTAATTAAATATAAAATATTTTATGCAAGATAATCAAAGTTTTATTGATGATTTAATAAAATAATTAACATTTTAATAAATCATATTCTTTAAAAGAATAAGTAATTTCAAAAATCTTAATTTCAATCTTCATTATTCTTAAAATAATTAATTTAAAAATAAAACTTTACTCATATTTTCAAATGATAATATTTTATGATTTTATTTAACAATTATCTACATTTTTTTATAAAATAATTAAATAAAATGATATAATCCTATAAATTTGCGAAGGATTACTTGAAACATCATGATGCTGAAAGCTCCTTATACTGCTTCTTGAGAGATTTAACACATAATTTAATTAAAGTAAATTACATTAAAATTTAATAATTTTTTATTAAAAAATTATGAAAAAAAATTTAATGGTATGCTTAGTGCTATATATTTAAAGAATTTGAGTAAAATTTTATTTGTATTTTCAAAAAATATTCAATATAAATTGTTGATTGAGGACATTTGATTGAATGTATAAAATTTATCAAGAATCACTTGAGAAAATAATAAATATTTAATTAAAAAATATCTAGATTCATAAATTTCCGAGAAAATTAAAATCAATATGTTTTTAACGCCAATCAAGGAATTTATAAATTTTCTTAATTTTGTAATAGCCTATGTTTTAATAATTAGATATTTATTAAATTGAAATTCTATATTTTAATGTAATTACTAGAATTGCGGGTTTTAATTCCATTTCAATCACAATTAATTATGATTTAAATTAATTAAAAAAATTAAAATTTTTAAACTTTAATTTTAGGATAATAATAATATGTTAATAATAATTATTAATTTTATTTTTGAAATAAGGATTTATTAAATTAAAGTCTTTTGTATGTGAGAGAATTTTAACATTAACAAATGATAAGAAATTATAACTTAACTAAATTATTTATTATGAATCTTTTACAATAAAATTAATAATTAAACTAATAATATTTTGTTGTTGATAAAAGAATAAAAGGAATTTCTATGTAAAAGTATCTTCTAAGCTTCTTAGAATTCTTTGCTATAAATATTATTTGCAATAATTCAAGCAAAATTAAATCATATTGTATAAAATTTTCTTTCAACTGTAAATTTTGATATAATAATATATTTATTATTTTAGATTAATATATAATGTTTGATAAAATTAAAGAAATAAAATAAAAATAAATTGTAATAAAAAACACTATAATTGAATGATGGATCATAAGTTTGAAAGAATCATTAGTGATGATGCTGAGTTCAGAGGCAGAGCATTTGATTGTAATTATAATAAATATATAATATTGATTCTTATATTAAATATAAGTCTAAAAATAAAATGAGAGAGAAAAAAAGATTTTTAAATCTCAGTTAGAATTGAATATTAAACAAGTAATTGATTTTGATTTATATTATATTATTATTGATCAAGATGCAGGACTCTCGGTAATCAAAGTGAAGTAAGATATAAAATAATTTATCAATATTTATAAAGGTTACTTTAATACTCTAACCAAATAAAGTAAAGGAGAAGTAGATTTATTTCTAAATAATTGTATTATGTTTAGAATTATATATTTTATATAAATAAATGGGAAATAATATGTTTGAAATAAGAATTTCAAATAATTGAAGTTGATATTAAAACTGTTAGGGTTTAAAAGCAATTAATTTAATTCAATCAAAGATGATGTATTATATACACGAGCAAATTTAAGACTGAAATTTATAAATTATTTTTAAAAAACAAGAAAATCAAAAAATTTATTAGCAATTTAAATGATAATAATTAAAAGCTAAATTTCTCAGAAATTGTTATAATACTAACATCTTCAATTTTAAGCTTCAAAACCATTTATTATTATTTGTTTAACCGAATCTTGTTTGTTTCTATTGTCTTATAAATTAATGAAAAAAAATTATAGTGCTTTATAATATTTTTTCTATCAATTCAATTCTTTTATAATATTTCATTTTAATAAACTTAATAAATTACCTTCAATTGATGTATTTTACGCTCATAATATTTATTTTGAAGTAATTTATAATTGAATTATATTATTGGTAGTTTTAACATTAATCCTATATTACTACTTTTATTTAATAAAGTAGATTGGTTGGAGAATTTACCCCTCAAGATCAGTTTGAAATCGACACAATAACTCAACGAGCAGATTACATTTTGGCTTTTCTGAATTATATTCCGCTAAACTATCGCCAACTCGAAATGATTGAGGCTGAGAGAAGAATTCAAGGAAACCTTATTTAAACACAGGGTGTTCATGTGCAAAATGAGGAGGTTAAGGAAGAAACAAAGAGAGAAGAGGTGAGAGTTGTGGATGCAGCTGGTATTATTACCAGATAGTAAAGAGAGAGATATAGGAAAGTAATTCACATCCTAATTGTCATTCAAGATTATTTTTAATAGTATAAAATGCATTTCATAAATATTTAGAGTTATAAAAATGGAATTAAAAATCATAGAATAGTTTCATTTAAAGATTATCTAAATTATCAAAAAATTTGAATTTATAAATATTTATAAAAAAGCTCAATCTTTAAGTTGAATACTTTATAGTTTTGTTTAGAAATTTCTTATTATAATTTTAACATTAAAAACTGCATTACAACCTACGGGAGACTTAAATAAAAATACTAATATTCAATGGTATTCTTTTTAATAATTATTTAATTTTCTTAATTGAAAAAAACAATTTATTTATTGCAATAATCATCGCTTACATTTGGACTCATGACCTCAATGATATCGTCAAAGGAATTATAATTTAATTAAATTATATATAATTTAATTAAAATCTTAAAATTTTTTGATTATAAAAAATTTACTATAAATATTAATAATTATACTAGGATAGCTCTCACATCTTCAACTATTTTCTTTATAAAAATGTACTTAGGCATGAGAGACATTTATTGATTTACTTAGGAAGCAAGCAATCTAAAATATTCAAATAGATTTTTATAGAAATCATATAAATTTTTTAATTTAAAAATTTAATTATAAAATACTCATAAATTATTATGTATATTTGAATGAAGGAAGTATTTGTAGATTGAATTTATATTGTTGTTTATAAAATAGTGATAATATTGTAAAATAGAGAACTTAACATATATTATTGATCACATGCTTACAAAAATATTAAATAAACACAAACTTCAACTCTTATTAAAAACAAATAGCTATTATATAATTTTGATTTTAATTTAGTTCTATTTTTTAATTTTGTCATTTATTCAATGTTTAAAAGTAAATTTCAAAATACAATAAGTTATATAAAATCTAAATATAAGAGAAAAACTATGGGTTTTAATTGATGTCAATAGAGTATATTACTTCCCACTTTCTAATTGTACTTTTTATGTAGGGCAATTGCGTCTGTGGTTAGGGTGAATCCTTTAATGCCTGTTAACTCTTTAAACACCTTATTTCCTGAGTCATATCTGTAAAATTTCTCTATCATATGGTCGAATAGAACTTCTGGTAATTATATTTTGAATTAAACTTAAATAAGCATAAAAAAATCAAATCACATGATATGTATAATATTTTGGTACTGTTGATGGCCCATGTATTTTTTCTGCTTATCCACTACCATCGTGAGAGTATAGAGCTTTGTAATCCTGTCTGCCAAGATTACCTCTGAACATAATTTGAAGTGAATAAGCCTTAAAAACTAAACATTATAACATAACGATATAGTATGTATAATCAGTTTCATCAATAACTTTAAGTACCTCCTCTCTTATTTGTTTATTAGTTTCACCCCCTAATATCACTTGTATAGAGTTCTTAATGATCTTTTTATTCGAATTTTTAGCAAAGTTCTTCTTGCTTGCTGGATTCTGAGTTGGAGTTTGCTTAGGAGTAGGTTATTATTCTTCCTGTCTTTGCTATTGCTTTCTTAAGAGGTGATATGGTACATTGGCTTAGAGTGGTTGATTGTTATTTTGCAGATGATTTAGTTTTGATTAACTCACTTCTGTCAAGTCTTTCTCCTCTTCACAATCATTGTGAGCAGCTGGTCTTCTTATCATTTTAGGGTTTTAAACCGCCTGAGATTTTGGAGTTATTTTGGTCTAAATTACTGGGGATTTGTCTCTATTGTTTTTCTATACAAAAGGAGAGGACTGCTTCTTTGTATTGATAGGAGATTTTTCTCTGATTGGAGATTTATCAACTTTTTATTGTTAAATTTACTTTCTACCCACCATACCTGATGCTGTTCTATCACCTGATTTATCTCTCATCTACTGTTTTCTTTCTTCCATTTCTTAAAGTTTTCTCTGTTTTAACTCCTCGAATTTCTTTAGTTTTCGTTCTTTAATGGTTCCTTCATCCAATCCAAAATCTAATGCAATACCCTTTTACATCACTGGAGATGGTTATGTTATATCTTATGCAGAGTTATTATTGTTATCCTAATCCTCTTCATCACTTGATTGATTTTAATTATCAAAGTCTTCCTTATATTCATCGTCCTCATCTTAATCCTAATTCTTTATAGATTAATAGTTTTAAGATTTATATTTGCAAGATTCAATCAATCCATTTAATAATATTCTTTACTATACTATTTTATATTTAAATTCAAAGCATTTGTTTAGTCTTAATCAAATTAATCATAAAAGTCATCCCTATCATCTTATGCCTGTATCTTAGATTCATCCATTTTCTTCTGTAGTTCATAAAACTCTCTTAGAGGATCATTTGTGGGATCATTTGATGAGGAAGTCAAACTCATATCGACCGATTGTTTAGGGAGGGGACCACCCAGAGAAACTTTAAACTTGGAGTCCAAAGCATCCATTTATCGTTTGGATTGAAGCAATTTGTCCTGTTCAGGGCTGTATTGATAAAACGCTTTAAAAAATATAGCCATATTGATTTTCATCTTAATTGTCTTCCAGATAGTATTCTTCCTCGTCAAGGTGCTCATCTAATTAAGCAAGTAATTGTCTCTCGTATTCTTTTAGTTCTTCAGGCAGTTCATCTATATAATCTTAATCACTAGACCTTTATTTGTTCTCTGGCCCTAAACTAGATTCAATGTGGACCATACTTGAACTGTAATCTATTGGAGCCTTACTTTAGTTGTTATCATCTTTTCCAAAAGTTAAAATATTACTATTCTTGCTTTTATTGAGATTTGAGTCTTCTTTTATAGAAGAGGCATTGTTTTAAGCGAAACTATTCTAGCTAGATTTTCTTAAATGATCCTCTCCATAGGATATTTCATCAAATTAGGGTGCGAAAGGTTTAGTGTTTTCTCTAAATTGAGATTAAGTTTGAGAGAGTCTCGCATTCAACTCTTGTAAATCTTTGGTTCTTCCATGTTGATATAAAGTATCAAAATCTTGAGATTAAACACTCATATTCATTTGGTATTTATCGTAGTACTCCTGCCTGTTCTTGCTAGATGCTGATTAAATGCGACTAGGTCTTTAATCTAGATTGTTGTTTTTGCTTGAAGTGTCTTCACTACTATATTTGTAAAGTTCACTGTCATTATCCAGGATTGTGTTGGTTTAAGGACTGCCGTCTAAATTTGAGAGTAATTTGCTCTGTTATATCGGCTGCATGAAATTTTGTTGGTTCATTTATTGATAAGAAGGTTTTCCAGCTCCGAAATGTGAGGTAACTCCAAACTTATCTGGGTTGTGGAGCTCTACATGTTGATCTTCATCATACTCTGAGTCTCTATCAATTATATAAGGTGAATAAATTCAAAACTATCATTAAGTGAGGATTCCTCGATTTAATTACTGCTTCTTGCTGAGTGGAGATTCTGTGAGCTTTACTCTTACCTTAAAGATTCCTGCATTGATATGTTTTGTGAGTTTTCCTATTCAACTCTCTCTTGCTATTCATAAATTACTTGATTTTAAATTGGCTATTATTACTATAAGACACTTGGAGGTTACACCTTTTTGCCTAGTACTTAAGCCAATACTTCCTATTTCTTTCGCATAAATTCCTCTTCACTTTTGAGTTTCTTTTCTTATTAAACTTTTGACATCTTTTTCATCTGCTCTTCTATTTACATTTTCATAAGAAATTCTTCTTTCCTGCCTAAGAGCTTCTTTTATTATTAATCTTGCTATTTGTCAAAATTTTTGCTATTGACCATCTTTTTAGAGTAATTTACTTCTTATTGTAACTGACTAATATTTTCAGATACATTTTGAAGGTTTTTCTATTTCTATTATTAAATTTATGATTATTTAGGCTCATAATTGAATACTTAACTGCTATTATTAACACATTTTATATCATTTTGAACATCTTCTATATCCTCTTTTTATAAGCTTTTAATAACTTAAAACGGTTGCTAATACTTTTAACTCTTGACTTTGAAATCACCCGAATTCATTAGACTATCTTACATTATTGAAGTTTTCTGGGATGATTAGTTAATTTATACGCTTTCATCCAAGTTAACATACAGCTATTACTATTCTTGAATTACTCTGGCGAATTCTTTTTATGGGATAGTCTCCTCGTTAAAGTCTTCTTCCTCATCTTATTCATTGTCAAATCTATTCAGATATTCGTTTTATTCGATGTCATTTTGTGTTGGGTTTTAGTTTAAGTTTTATGATTGATTAACTGGTTCATTGTCTACTTTATTATAATCATTGAGGTTTTTCTATTCTATTAAATCTTAATTGTTTAATTTATCTAAGTGTCTATTGTTATCATTTTGTTGTATCAAACTTTCCAGCATGTTATATTGACTCTCTCCATCGTCATTAATCATTGTATCTTGAGATTAATTTAGCCATCTATTCTTACTTTTCTCTTGACTTATATCATTCTACTTTAGTCTCTTCTTTTAATTACTAGCATTGATACTTGACAATACACTAATATTCTGAGCAGCTGCATTTTCCTTCTATTTCTTAAGAACTTCCATTCTTTGTCTCTCCTCTTCCAAAATGGCTTCAGTTTATCTCTTCAATTCCTCTAACTTCTGCAATTCTTTCTGCTTTTTTTACTCAGCTAATTGTTTCTTGCGGTCTAATTCTTTCTACTTTTTCTCTTCATTTTGTTTGCGGATGTTCTCTTCCCATTTCTGCTTCTTTCTCTCCAGTTCTCTTTGAAATTCGTCCATTTATTCAAAAAAAATTAAATTATAATTAATGTATTTAAAAATGAAATTAATAAATTAATTAGTTGTTTCAAATAATAAAATATATAAATTTAAATGTCTTTAAAGGAACTCATATATAATTTATATAACTACTTATCAATAAATCTAAATATAATATATATTATCATTATTATAGCTGAGAAATCACGTATCTCAAGAAGTAAATAGCGTAAGTAATATCAAGCATACACATAAAATAGCACTAGCAATAAATGTATTAGTAGTTTATCATCTGTCACTAATTATATTAAGGTTGCAAGTTATTTATAATAAATTTATATATAGAACCAACTTGACTACGAGAAGAAATTGCGTGAAAAAGACAGACTCGTAAAAGTTTATGAATAAGAGCTATCACAAACCCGCTAGCGTCTAGACGATGAAAAAAAGCAAAAAGAGCAGAGTTAAGTAATAATCGAAGAGGAGTTCATTCGCTAGAAGAAATAATTAAATGAGGTGAGGGAGTTATTAGATAAGTTGAGTACTGAGAATGAGCGATTCAGGGAGGATAATGAGAGGAAGGAGAGAATTATAGAGGAAATGCAAATCGAAAAAGATGAGAGAGTCAAGCGACATTTGCAGGAAATTGAGAATATCAAGTTGGCACATTAGTAAGAACTCTATATGCTCAAGAGAATGATGAAATGACAAGAAACTATAGAAGAAATGTGTAATATTGTAGGAATACATTTGAAATTGGGAAATTATATTTAATTAAATTAATTTTAAATCAAAATATTGGCAGTTAAAGTTGGCCAATTTAAACGATCTTGGGCTCATTCGATAGAGAATTCAAAATTAACTGGACTTTACTATTGGCGGTACTATTTTATCGCATCCCTAGAGAGAGATAACTTCACTTTAATGTGAGGGTATAATTTAATGAGTAAAGATGCATTTAATTAAAGTGAAGTTATCTCTCTAGGGATGCGATAAAATAGTACCGCCAATAGTAAAGTCCAGTTAATTTTGAATTCTCTATCGAATGAGCCCAAGATCGTTTAAATTGGCCAACTTTAACTGCCAATATTTTGATTTAAAATTAATTTAATTAAATATAATTTCCCAATTTCAAATGTATTCCTACAATAATAAACTGTATTATTGGGGCACTATGATATATAAGACTATACGTAAAAACTGATTCTTTGTTATCTAGTTTGAGGTTGAATTAGTGTTGAATTAATTATATATTTACTAACTATCAATTTGATTGTCTTCATGACTAAGCTGTTCTCTTTGGCATCAAGTCATATTTATCTTACTATTTTATTGACTTTTTAATTAGTTCAATATAATAATAATTGAAAAATGGGTATTATAAAAATCGGATTATATACAACAGCAATGAGACAAATATAATATAGTAAAAATTAGTTTATTTTACTTCTATATTTATTAGGGTCTGCATTCACATGAATTTCACTACATTCATTCATTCTTGCATGTCTACATCCTGGTCATTGACTCCGTCTTACTATGGGAAGTAGTAATAATTCAGGAGTTAGAGAAGCCCACTTCTTTGAGCTAATTCAGCCAATTAATATGGATTCATGCCGCTATTATTTGCTAGATATAGGTCTGGTTTCACCTCATTCCTCAGTAAACTTCACAAAAATATTAAATTAAAAAGTTTTTATTAAACTAATTACTGCGTTCTTAGATTAGAATTAGATTCCCTTGAATAAAGGAGTCTCTCCTCCCTAAAAACAAGTGATTAAAGCACTTGTATTAATATTTTAACACTTACAATGCTTTAGCTATTTAAATCAATGTTAGGTTGAAGCAGAAGTATCTCAACTGCGTCTGAATTATTGCTGGCCATTGCCATATGAAGAGGAGTCCTTCCTAACTATAAAAATTGCATGATTGGTGATATATTTAGACATTAATGAATTTCATCATAACAAAGAGTCATAAGGAAAGAAGTTTAGTAAACTTCGAAGTATAAATACTTATTTTCTTTCATTTACTGATTATTAATGGCCAATTAAGGCTGATACTTACATAATCTCTTGAATTGACGTTAGGGTGAAAACTAAGTATTGTGTTAATCACTTCTTTGGTTGAGTGAGAACACGCAAAGTGAAGAGCTGTCATTCCTAGCGGACTCAGGGGAGCATCAACTGGGAAATTTGCTTCTAAAATCACACGCACGTTATGCTCTGAGTTTTTCCTTATTGAATCCCATAGCATCAATTGAGCTCTATTAAAAACTATTGTTTAAATACAATTGATGTATTTTCGTCAATATGTATTTAAAACTATAAAATTTTATAATTCTATAATAAGTTAAGAATTGAAAATACTTTTAGATTGTCTCTTCGTTTGTTTGTGTAGGTCTTTGTTAGTTTTCAACCATTTTTTCAATTTAATTAAACATAATATTGCTAAAATTATAAATGATTATAGATAAGATTTGTATCAAAAATATATTTTTCATAAATCAGATTTGAAAAAAATTCATAACATAAACTTAAAGCGATCATTCATTAGAATCAAATTATCAATTGATATAATTTTATAACTTTATAAGCTTTTAACTATAAAATCTTACTGTAGATATGTTATTATTAAATTCGACATTTTAATTAATCAAAATGCATTTGTATTTGTAAAATACTAAAAAAAGTATATTTTCATAATATTTATTTTTTTGTACAATTAACTATAAATCAGCGAATGCATGATTAAATAAGAGAACATTTCGGATTGTGAATTTATATAATTTAGAATTTAATAATATTTATTATAATAATACAATATGTTGTTTTCAATCTTTACAAGATTATCTACAACTCTATAAAGCCCTTAGACACACGTCACATATCTAAGTTCTAGAAACAGTCATACCTGGAGTAATTGTATGCCCAAGGGTTCCTAGAAATATATAAAAATATTTATTCTTACTTTTTGAGAAAATCCTCTATCTCATGCCTCAATTTATTTTAATTAATATTTAAAACATAATTTTCAATTCATCATCACGAATGGCAACAAGTCCTCTCATTTTCTTGCTAAGACATAAATTTAAAGAATTGTATAATATTAATTAACTAGAAATATAATTTTATTTAAGAATCTATAAATTGATATAATAATTAATATTAAATAATAAATTCAGTAATATTACATTTTCTGAGATTCTATTGCCTAAGTTTTTTGTAGGGACTTCTTGTCAAAAAACTTTCTTTTCTTAGCAACCAAATATGGATCAATCATGATCTTCTTGCTTATTTGGCAAACGAAATTAAATTATTTCTAAAAATTAAATATTTGGTAACAAAATTATTTTGATTAACTATATTTTGATTGAACAGTAAAATTTCAGAAAAATATTGTCTTTTCATTTACTAGCATAAACTAAATTTATTTACATAAATATATAATATATACTATCAAAATCAAAATCTATTAAAATCATTTGATTTTATATTTAGTTATATTTATTTTTATTTTTTATATAATTGTAAAAAAATTAAAATTCTCCTAGAATCTGAAATATTTTGTTTATCTATATAACTCTCAATAATAATAATTAAATTATTGAATTATTAATAATAATAATAATAATAATGTGATAACATTGAGGTCTCTGGGGACCCCCGATCAATAATATGTTTAATATATACATATATATAATGGTCAAGCCTTTTTAATCATAATTAATCAGACTCATTCTATTGCTCAGCAATGAGTTGTCCGGCCACGAGAGAGATATATTAGTAGTAATCTTTCAAGTGGTCTTCATGAAGAACCTCTGATCTGTTTGTGAGTTCCAAGACTTTTCCAGTCAGTTCTGCCATAATGTTTATGATCGCTTGATGGTCATCTTCCTCAATTAGGTTAAAAATTATTCCTAATAGATATTCAAGCGATTGGAGAATAATAGGTCTAGATACCCCGTCAGATTGAATAAGGATCTGTCCAGTATATACAAGCATTTTTTAAGCTTGAGGGTCATCGTTAATGATACCTACTCTTGGTGGGATATATCCCCTAGTCTAGGGAATTTTTGTCATGAGTTAGAACCATTCCTGTGGGTCTCCTGTATCTACATCTTGGTTTGGTTTTCTAGAACTAGCAGTGCCTTGGTTTTGTCTTGTCTACTCCAACATAGGAGGTTTTAGTATATGATAGGGATTTTTAGGATATCCTTGGTAAGGCTTAGTCCAAAGGTTTACCAGTCTTGTCTTTGTGACAGATCTAAATCCTCGTATACATTTGTGGGTAGTGTCATCGAGAGTATCTTACCCATATTGTTTACTTCTATATCAGTCCAGTGTTGTTCATTAATAATACCTTTTATATCTTTGGCCTCCATATATTTAATATTTTAAATCTTTAATTATTTACTTTTATTTTTCTTATTATTTAATAGTAAGTGCGTCATCAGTTTATGTTAATGCGTCACAGAATAAGTTTTGAGGTTATTCGAGTTACGCACTTTAATTTTTAAGATTTTTCTTATTAATGTTGGGTAGGTTATTATGGGACTCTTCTGACATCTCTACGTCTTGAGTGTTAGGTTTTGTGGAGTTCTAGGAAAAATTGTTTCCTTCTTAGATGTTTGTGGTGCGCAGTTCTTCTTTGTCTAGTTTTTAAAAAACTTCTACTAACCTTATTAGTATCATATTAAGCTTTAAGGTTTGTGGTATAGTGAAGATATTAACTACGTCTGCCGTGTTATATACCAGTCTAGAGTGCCATTCTTTTATATTTAGTACCTTCTCAAGGTTGGACTTGTTTGTGAAGGCCAGGGTGATGGCAGTCGTAATTGTTTAGATTATGGTAAGTTAAATTTGTAGGTTACTGTTTCTTTGATACTGCTACTTCTTATGGTCTAGTTCAAGTGTGAAGTACAGATCATAGAGTTCCTGTTTGGAGGTGATGTTGATCTTGGTAGCGGCAAGTTTGGCAAAGAAGATTCTTTAAAGGGATATGTTGTGTCCTATCACTTCATTGAAAAAGTCAATCAGTTGGAGTTGACTTCCTCTGGAGATGCTTTCTAAGCCTTTATTGTAGGCTTAGTATACCCCCTATATCAATTATCTTAAATGTCTTTTAGGGATGGTTCTTATGAAGTTTAAACCCTCCATAAGGTCAGGGTTCTTCTTGATTGCCTTGTTGAGAAAGTAGATCATTCGTACCCTCAGAACAAGTAACAATCTAATTTAATACAATTGAATTATTATTTATTAAGTTGTGTTTTCCCAATATTTATAAAAAAATTAAAATTTCCTGGGATTTAAATTGATTTCTTTTTATGATCAAGAAATTATATTTTATATAAAATTAGAGGTTAAATAATAGCATTAATAAGTAGGACTCTAACTTTTACATTTATTTATGTTATAATTAACCATGATTAAATATTATTATTCAATTAGATATTTATTAAAAAAATTTATAAAAAATACGAAAAAATAAAGTTCTAATCGTTATATTAAACAATTGATTATTCCTTTATTACATACGATATTAGTGATATATGGATTGTTAAATAAAATAAATTGAGTATAATTTAAAGCTTTTTAACTAAATAAAATATTAAATAGTATGTCAAATTATTTATTTTACTATTTTGGAAGTGAATTTTTAAAAATAGATTTTAAATTATATATAAAATGTTAAAAGTAGAATATTTCTGTTTTCAACCCCAAATTAAATATTCTAAATTTTGCTTGATAGCTTTGGGATTTACAAGGCACACAATTTGGTTAGTGATTGCTACATTTAAAATGATATAATTAATTTAAATTTAATTAAAAATTATAATAAAAAATAAATGTTCATAAAAATATTAATCTATATATTTTAATCAGTAGAGTCAAGCCAACCATATAATATATAGATATTTTATTATTTTTTGCGAGAATTTAAAACAAAACGAGATTTTATAAATTCAAAAACTTTTATTATTTATTTTGTTTAATGATTAAAATCAAATAAATCTAACATATCACTGTTTAATACTAAAATCAAACCATCAATCTTAGTCGTGACGTAGACGTATCTGAATGAGTTGACGTGGCAAATTCCGTGACGTGGCAGTCATGAAGTAGAAAACTCCGAAAAAACCATTCTTTCTATCACCTAGTCTTCACCTAAAATCAAGATGTCAACCAGGTTTTCACCATGGGGACAGAGCTCGTAGGATCCTACCAGAGTAACAGAAGATGGAGAAAAACGCTTACCGGTTCCACTGTTGCTGGGAAAACGTAATCCCTATCCTTTAGCTGTGGTAGCTTCATTAACTTAACCCGGTGTGGGAGAAAAATCCTTATCGTTGGCTTCTATGGTTCTCGTCTTCTCATTTTTGAAGGCAGAGCGTACCTTCATCCTGCTCCCTATTACCTAGGAAACTGAACTCAAGCCAGGTAACTCATCATTTGCAGGGAAATCCTAGGGTCCAGCTCACTCAAGGAGTGTACGCTGACGGATTGAACCCCGCCGACTGGTCCCTAGTGCGTTGCGCCCAGCAACTCCCTATCTGCCCTCGATAGGCCTTAGTGTAGTAGAAAGCTCTATCAGAAAGTCCCAAGTGGTTAGTACCACCTAGCAATTAACTTTCTAATTTAATAATATTATTTATTTTACTTTTAAATTTATGTGATTTTTTCTTATCTAAAAAATAAGTAGAAGATAACATAATCTATTTATTTATTATAATATAGATTTTTATAATTTAAATATATAATGATTACTAGTCAAATTTTAATTTCATTTCACAAAATAAATATATCTTTATCACTTTATAATAATAAAATTGATTTCCTCATTTAATCTTTGGAAATATTTTTTTAAGATCAAAGAAATGAAATTTCTTTGCTAAATTTATAATTTGTAAACTTTATTTTTAATATAAATACTATAAATTTCTCAAGAATTTAATTTATTAAAATTATTATTTTTACAATATATAATTATAATAAATTTAATAATACATTAAGCTTCCCTCTCTTTATAGCAAATATTTTTGAGGCTCCTTCTGGCAAATTTTGTTATTCATTTCGACAGAGAGTAATTAATTTAAATAAAATTAATTATTTAAAGTCTTTTTCTGATGGGAAATATTGAATCTCCGATTCAACATAAGTTTAAATTTTCAGAGCCTAGTACTTTAATATTGCATATAATAAATTGATAAAAAAGTAATTATTGTTGGAATAGACTTGTTTTGGGAAAAGTAAAATAAATTAAAATTAATAAAAGAATAATTCGTGGCAGTTAACTTTCTGGAAACCCTGAAAATATGGTACTCTTTCGATAGAGAATTTATAATCAGCTGGACTTTACTATTGGAGGTACCACTCTATCGAATCCTTTAAGCGAGGACTTTAATTTTGGCAACAAAATCAGCTTAACAAATTACCCAAATTAAAATCGATTTATCTCGCTTAAAGGATTCGATAGAGTGGTACCGTCAATAGTAAAGTCCAGCTGATTATGAATTCTATATCGAAAGAGTACCATATTGTCTGGGTTTCCAGAAATTTAACTGCCAGAATTATACTTTTATTAGTCTTCATTTATTTTATTTTTCCCAAATCAAATCTATTCCAACAATAATTAGTAATTGTAAATTTAAAGTTTAGTAAGAAATCTAAATATAATAAATTATCAGATTCCCTCAATGAGGATTTAAAATTATATATAATAAAAGTGAGCAAATAAAAATCTTTATATATAAGTATTTCAAAATAATTAAACTTAAGATTAATGAAGATTTTAGCATTATATTATTCACTAAAAAAGTTAAATATTTTAATAAAAAGCAATTCCAGTTTTTGTCTAGTTCCCACGTCTTCTTAATAGTAACAATTTCTATAACTAAAAGAATTTTTTTAGGTCTTCTGATTGTTCCTAATATTTCTATTAATAATGAAGTTATCAAGCATGTCTTATCCAGACATTTCACTTATATATTACAATTATTTATAATTATAAAAAAAGAATTCTTTATTTACTAATAAAACATAAATAAGATTTGATTAAATTAATTCACAAATATCTATTATTTCAGTAATATATTTGACATAACGTACATTCAAAATTAATATGGATTACAAATTTTAATGATACTTCTTCTCTGTGATGATAAAAATAAAAAATAATAAATCTATAAGATTCTAGAGTATTCCTCTACAATATCATAAAATAATGTACTACATTCAAATTAAAATATCAGAATATATAGAATGTCTCTCTATTAATTGAATTAAAATTAGAAAGTTATTAAGAAATATCGAAGATTATTTGAAGCTTGACTTCCCCAGCTATCGCTAAAATAATTAATAATAATGTTTTAATATGCTTTGAGCTTTTGCTTGATGACATTATCTTTCTTGCCAACTATTATTAAATTAGAATAAAGTTACTTTTTTTCTTAATTGTTTAGTTCTTTAATTTTAAATGGGAAAATTCGAAAATTCATATTTCACAAGAAAATCTTTAAATAAAATACTGCTACAAATAACTCTTATAAAATGAGATTTTTAATAAATTTTTAATTTTTTATTTGATTTTGATCTTAAAAAACTTTATTTAATAATCTATTTGAATAATATTATTATATGTTGGTTTACACTTTGTTGTATAATTTCTGTTGAATTAATTTAATCACTATGATATTCCAAAGTTTTCAAGGCTAAGCCAAATTAAACGAGAGCCATACCGATGTATTTTGTATCAAGGCTTTAAATATAAATTATAAATAGAAAATAAGCATTCTATTTTTTGAGAACGATTTATTTTGGAACTGAATAAAACATGTAAAGTCATAAATTTAAAAACTAAATTTTATTAAAGTTTTAAATTAAATAATATATTAATATTTAGTTTATAAATTAGGTGATTAATAATATTAAATAGTTACTTTGTACTTAATTTCAAATAATGCAGTTGTATATTTTTTAATTGTACAAATATATTATTAAAGTTCTTTTTTTTATATATTATCCTAGGTAAGTATAACTAAAAAGATAGAGAAAATAATGAAACTTTTTAAATATCTAAATAAATATGAGAGTAAATATCTATGTATAAATTTTTTTATCCAAAAAAATAATAATGTACTTTTTGCTAAGAGGTTGGGATATTAATATAAAATAGAATAAAAATGATGAACAAAGTTTTTTTATTTAAATGAAATGAAATTTGAAAAAATAAAAAGGAAGTTTCATTGTAAGATTAAGATGGGAAGTTCCGATTGGAACAACCTACTATAATAATTGACAAATTTACAATAAGCTAATAATCTTTTTTATCATTTTTCTATTGGTGGTTATAAATATTTATTATTTACAAATATTTTAAAAATAAATCTAGAAGCTCTTGATTGATTGTAAAAAAATAATTAAAGTGAAAACCCTTAAAAATTGAATGACATGATTTTTGATTTTTACATTATCTTTTATAAATTATAATTTAAATTATTTATACTGATTTTTTCTAATTATAATAATTAAAATAATTATTTATTTATTGCTCTTCTTGCACATCTGAACGTACGACTCACCAATGAGAATAAAAAAATAAATAAAAAATGAATTAAATTTATTTAATTTTTATAAGGAATTATTTAATTAGATAACGCAAATAATTTAATAATTTCACAATTGTTATCATTATAAAAAGAAATTTATAATCAAAATCTTCTAAATGTGGCATTTAAACACCAATACTTTATTTAAAATGATATAGAATCTTATTTAATTTGAATCTAATTATTTTGGGGCAATTTTTAATTTTAAAATTCTGTTAATTTTAAAAAAAATACTATTAATTAAACAAAAAATAAATAGAAATAATAATATTTCAAATTAAAAATTTATTATTTATATTTAAAAACTTCCATATTATTTTTGTTGATACAAAATACTCATTTCTTATAAATATTTAATTAAAGTAAAAATGAAAGTTTAAATTTTGTAAATGATTATTTACAAAAAACTTAGCCCATAATATATTCAAATTAATTAAGAGAACTCATAAAATAGTAATTTTCTTATATTAAAGACCAATTTAAAAATATTTTTTAATTTTATAGTTATATTAAAGTAAAGACTCTAAGAACATCTATATATAATTAATTTAAAAGGAAAATAAATATTTATTAAATAAACTTTTTAATCACAACTTATTAAATAAATTTTTCTACAAAAAATTTTGAGAAAATCTGGTTTAAATATGTTTATCAACTAGATTTACAATTAAATTATTTAAAATTACTGGACTTTAAAATTTCTCTGTTCTTCTTTTTCTCAAACTTAACTTAAAGGAATAATAATTATTAGAAAATAATATAAATTAAAAAAATAATTGAATTATTTCACTATATTTAGGTATAGCAACCCTTATTATTTTTTACAACTTCAGTTAAACTATATTCAAAAACTGACATTAGCATCTTAAAATATTTTGGAAAAATATTTCTGATTTCTTCTAAGTATGATTATATGACTTAATTTAATTTATTTTCAATAATTACATATATTAAATTATAGCAATAATAAATTTTAAGAATAAAATATTTTGAGATCGCTTGTGTATATAAATTTCAATCATTGGTGATCTTCTATCATATTTTAAATAATATTGAAACTTTGTAAGAAATAGGATTTTATTTTTATCATTTCTTTAATTATTACTTTAATCAAATCAATATATTTTAATATATTTTTATTGATAGATAAAAAATGAATGTTCCCTTTTTTAAAGAAATTTTATTTATTTTTTATATTAACTTTATTGATTTTTCATTTATTAATTATCATAGAGTTTTATTTATTAAAATTATGAATACTCGATTTAAATTATTCCCTTAAAAAATTTAGAATGGCAATTTTTATGTAATAGTTTTTGATAATTTTTGGTATTAATTTGACAAAGAGTTCTAAGCATTCTGTTTGATCCTCTTTTTCCAGAATGATTTGAATAGCTTTATAGCCTATCCAACTTACTTCGCTGTGGTATTTCTCCTTCTTCAGGGAATAAGCATAGTTGTAATAGAACTTAGGGCATTAGTAATTATTTCGCTATAAATTACATGAAATTTTCAATGTCACAATTCGAAATAATTACAAAATACAAACATAAATTTATGAAAAAAAACTAATGCACTGTACTTACATCAAGTCTTTCATAGAAAATTATGGCTTCATTGAATTTTTCTTCGTCGAACAATGAGTCTGCTTTTAACAATAAGTCTGCGTTCATTTGGTAAAAATTATTAAATTTTCTTAAATTTAAAACAAAATTAAACATATTTTTAATTTGGAGGGGTAAACTTTTTCCGGTATAATTAAGTGATTAAATTAATAATTAACCCCAATAAGATATAATCAAAGGTTCATAAGATATAATTCAATTTTTATAAATAAAGAAAAATAAAAATCAATTTTTTAATAGAAATATAATAAAAATGCATTTAAATCGATGTATTAAGTTTGTTTAGTCTGTAAAATAATTCATATTAAAATTTTTTATCCTTAAATTATTAAATTATATCTCTCAAATGCCTTGGAGTTTTATATATTGTTGTTTGATAAATTTGTTTTTAAACTATGACTAATCGATTATAAGATTAAACATGTGCAATTATGTAATTTTACAAAAACTTCGTAATTTATGATAAATTAATATTTCTAAATAGTATGATTAAATATGATTAGAATATATCAGAATTCACAATTATTTACAAGATAAAGAAATTATTCTATATACATTCCATAATTTAAAAAATTAAATTATTCTTTTATTTAATACTTAGGATTATTACTTATATATATAAAGGCAATAAAAGATTACACTGTCTAATTCTATTTAAAATTGATTGACAAATTTAAAAAATTTATTTCGCTTTTAATTGTTGTCTTAAATTTAAATTACAATGAAATTTTTAAAAATATTAATAAGTAAATCATCAAGTATATTGATTAAAACCCGAATAATTTAGTTGATTTTAAATTTTTCTTGTTTACGGTACTAGAAGATGTTTCCTGGATTATATATTTTTAATTTATAATATTTATATATCTTTTAAAAAAATATAATTCTAAATGTATTAGAAAGATCATGATAATCAGGAGCAATTAGAAGATATATTCATATAACTTACATTTCAAATTTTCTAAAACAAATAACTAAAAAATATGGTTAATTGTCAATAAATATAGTAATTTGATGAAGAATTGTAGCAAACATTATCGATCATTTATCTTTAAAATATGAAAAATTATTTAAATCAAATAAAGCAACGTAATATATTTAGAGTATTCTAGTTTTAATTAAAAATGGATTAATCTATAGCATTTTAAAAACAATAACTCTCTAAAGACTTAATACCTCTAAACATAAGATCTATTAGTAAGTATTGATTTTTCAGAAATTTATTCATAAAATTGCAAAGTTTACCTGAAAAGAATTATAATTGCTCATTATTTATGAATTTTAATCAATATTTTGAGATTTAGGGTTTTGAAACAGCGCTAGTATATATATATAGCTCTAATATAGTCAGAAATTATTATGAATTTTCATCAAAGATTCTAGTACCTAATAAAACTAATATATTCAGACCTCTCAGCTAAATAAGAATTGATTTTAGAATTCTATAAAATTAAAATATCAAAGTTTTAAATAAAATAACTTGGTTGTTATTTATTAAATGTATGTTGCAAAATGTCCTATATTTATTTCAAGTATGGCACACATTAATTTAATTTAATTCACTAAATATAATACATGCCAGTTTTTTTGAATTTGTATTTCTCATATTTCCTGATCTTTTGTATTTTATCAATAATAAAAGTTAACTATAGATTGTATGTAATATCAAGCAAATGTGAATAAATGATTGATAAATTATTCATATAGTGTATAATTACAAAAAAATGGTTAGTTGTTCACTTTATACCTTAATAAAAAAATAAAATCATTTTAAATCAGTGAACTAATATTTATCATTGAATTAGAGTAAAATAATTAATTCTATGTATTCTTATTGAGTTAGTTTAAAAGTTAACTTAGTGAAAAATGTTTAATTATTAGTTATTTAGTAATGTAGAATGCAAATCTAATTGTAAACTTATGACAGTTAGTATATGAATCTTTCATCGAAGATACTAATGGAATAAGATGGTATATTTAAACTCAAGTCTATTCAAAATTAATATTAAATGTTATGTCTTAATAATTTGATTATCTCTATGGCATTAAGACTTTAAATTAATAGTCTTAATTTTACTGATAGTTTTATGTTTGCCACTTGATTTAATGACCTTAGTAATAAAACCCTTGCCAAATTAAATTACAAGCTTTTATCAATCATAATATTATTATACTTTTTAATATAAATTTTAGAGTACTGAGTTGTATATTATTGTAAAAATAAATGAAATTTCAATTTTTTTAAGATTATAAAAGAAATTAAAAATACAATTAGAGACATTATCACATTTCTTAGTTTTCAAAACAATGATACTTTGAATAATCGTAAGCCCATGGATTGCTAAAATATATCTAAAATCAATTATGATTCTTACATTTCGAGGAAGTCTTCTATTTAATTTCTCAAACTATCAGAAATATATAATAAATAAAACAATTATATATCATTTGGGATTGCTTTAAAACCTCTCATTTATTTGCTATAAAACAATTTAACATAAGATTTGGTGTAATTAGGGAATTTATTTATAATTTTCAATTATAATTGTTTTTTGAAATAAATTAAATTAGTATTAGTATATTTATAATTATATCTATAGCATTCATATTTTACATTATAATTTTTTATAATTAATTTATTGATTATATTATTGTCACAAATTTTATTAAACAATTTTTCAAAAAAATATTAATCTAAAATTGAACATTTCTAATTTCTTCGAATTATACCTCGATTTAATTATAAGCTTATTCACTGTCATTATCGCAATTAAGGCTAAAATGGTAAAATTTACTTTTATAGTCATTAAAGATTAATTTATTATAAATGGATATTTTTTCAAAACTCATATGATCTAACAATATGTGAAATGTTTTACATTGATTTAGATTCTATCGCCTGAGTTTTAAGAAGTGACAATTTATCGAAATTATAGTTGGCTTTTTAAACGAAATAAGGATCAATCATGATCTTTTTGCTAATTAAGCATATGTAATTAAAAAATAACAACAGTAAAATTATTTGTTATTCATTGGTATATGATTTGTTTTTTATTTCTTGTCGAGGAATTATTTAATTAATAATAAGAATAATAATGAAATCTTTTCTAAAAACTGCTGAATTCAAATGGTTTACAATTGGGCAAATGATCGTCACATTAAAATTAACAACTAAGTAAAATTTATTGTTTTATGGATTTATTGTTTAAATATTTAATCTTAAAATTTCATAAAATGCATTATAATTTTTTTAAGCTTTTATTATAAGTATATTATAGTTTTTTAAATCTAATTTATCTTAAATTGTACATTATTTCGTGAAAAAAATCTCTAGAGATTATAACTTTTTAAAAATAAACAATATCATTTTCCATTTATTTTAAATTCTAAATTATTAAATAATTGATTTTAAACATTCAAAACCCCAAAACCCCTTAATGAGGTTTATAAGTGCTATGATTTGTAGGGAATTTGTTAGGGGTTGGAGTTATTAATTAAATGCGAGACAAAAATAGCAAGCTTTTGGGGTCTATTTATGATGAAGAGTATATAGATTTAGTGTTTAAACTGCGATATGGATGTGATATATATAGTGAATAAGTCAAACCAGTACTGAACTATAAGTCTATTGCACTGCTCTTAAAGCGAAGTCCATCAACTGTTCGATCCCACTGTCTTATACAGTCAAAACCCCAAAACCCCTTAGTGAGGTTTATAAGTGCTTTGATTTGTAGGGTATAGTTGGGGTCTTATTGGGGTTAGTAGAGAAAACGCAGGTTTTATGTGAATTTAATGAATATTTAATGAGTATTAGTGTACTTAATTCAAACGAATTTTATTTGCTTGTCTTTGTTATATCTCTGGAATCTTGCTCTCTTAAGTGGCACAAGTATGTCATCCAATGTTTACCTTGGATAAGAGGGAGCACTGATTATTATCATCTCAACTATCCTTTTTATTTCCTTGCATACATTTTCTTACTTAATATGCTTTTAAGCTAAACAGATTGATTATTTTTCAAACTTTGTACCAAAGTAAGCCATACTTTCCATATCACTCTCTAATATAATAGCTCCGATTGCCCATACATCCCACTAAACAGAGCCATTAGTCCATTTCTCTCTGATTGGGAAGTATCCAGGTGTCCCAAGAACCTTTGCCAAGGTTACTATCTCTTATATTAATGCTCTATTGAAATCTATAACAACTACTTCAAAAGGGCAGAGGTTTATCATAACATTTTCTGGCTTCAAATCTCTATGAACATATCCAAGTTCATGCAACTCCTTGACACCCTATATCATATCTGATAGTATTTCATTCAAATCATCTGGGTATCTGTTATGATTCAGATAATCTCTCAGAGTCATTTCATATTTCTTAAGCCTTAATGCGATAAAACCGTAGCTTAAAATGACACCATTTAGCTAAAGCAAGTTCTTGCAATCTCTTCTCTAAGCCTCTCTAAGAATCATGTATTCGTTAGCAAACTCATTTTGGTACTGCTCATTCTTAAGTAGATAGCTGTAAGGATACACCTTGTATGCATAGTCATCAATTACAATAAGTTTTGGTTTTGCAGGAATGCTTAATTGCAAATAGTTATCAATACAACTGCTAATATCAATTGCATTTAATGCAGGTATGTTCAAAGTTTGGCTTAGAAGCATGCTAATATAGTGTTGCCTACCGGTTTATTCATCAATTCATGCAGCCTCTATCTCTTGAGTCTCTCCTGTTAATCTCTTTATGACTCAATAGTATTTGATTTTCTCTTGGCAGGTATAAGCTTTTAAGTTTCTTTATCTTGAATCAAGAACTCGCTTAAGTGATGCTTTTGCATATGTGTCATCACTTTTGCTGAATGGCTATAGGACTTCATACAAGTTGTGCATTAATATCTCCCATCGACTTTATCATGCTTGAAATAGATCTTAGCTCTACCAGAGTGTACCTCTTTGATGTGCCTCTTCAAGCTAGAATCAGTTGAGAAGAAATTTTAGCATTCATCACATTTTATTGCTTTAATCTTTTCTACTATAAGCTGTTCTTTTAACTCCTCAACATCTTCGATTAGCGTTTAAATACCCATCTCTGCTCTCTGCTTCCTGATATTTATTTCTAGAACAAACACCTCTGATTCCAACTCAAGAGCTTTAAGCTCTGGTTCCTTTTCAATGTAGATGATCTCTGGCTTCTTAATTTAGCCAAAGTTTAGCTAAAATTATCCACTGCCAAGAGAGACTGCTTTGCGATTTAAGTTAGCCGCCATGTTTAAATTCAAATTTAAATTTCTATTATTAATAAGTGAAAACCTCACTGGCTATACTAACATAGTATAGGAGCTGGCACTGCAACAACAATGGTTGATTCTTAGGTGTTAGACATCATATTTATACTTAGTTTGTAACTATAAATTTTCTAATTTTATGCTTAATATTTTTAATTTTGGTACCAACTGAGAATAAATTCAGGTTGGTACTGGTACCAATTAGGTTTGAACCATTTTGAACTTTTCCATTAAAACCTCATTAGTTTAAAACTAGGTACTAATTAAGTTTTGGTACTATTAAATTGGTACCAATTAAAATTAAACGGGATTAGTACCAGTACTAATTAAATTTAAACAAATTTAGTACTAATTTAATGGAACTAGATTGATAAAAATGGAGCTCCATCTCTGCAGTTTGTTACAGCTTCTGCCAGCTTTCTCCACGTATCCTTACCAGGTTGACCTCCTATAAGATGCCCATATTTAATACTAAGATTTTTAACATTTGGATCCAGAACTCTATATATTAAAATTTGAAATTCAATAACAAGAGAAGGAAGAAGAATGGAATCTATAAGTACTGCAATGAAGAGGGTTGAAGCTTAAGAAATGATCTCAAGATTTAGAAGCAAGGAAGATCTCTATCGATACCTCACTCAGCATGGTAAGCATTTAACATACACTTAATCATATAATAAGTGGGTTTATTCCTTCCAACGATGGAAGGTACTAAAATTTCATTCTTAAAAGCGATACTCTGTGATGAGAAGAAAGCCTTAAAAAGCAATGAAATTAAGTTGATAGAAATACCAAACTACCCAAGAGATTTCAGTCACTAATCTCTACGAAGATGCGATGTAAGATGAAGAGTTGGTAGTTTATCTTCCTACCAAGAAACAACTCTCTAACAAGCTTCCAGAAAGGAGCTTCTTCTTTGGTGTTCTTGGCACTTTAAGAGAGAGTTATCTCAGAGAGATCATTGAAGAAGCCCACTAGAAACGCTACTCTATTTCTCCAGAAGATTAAAAGAAGCAAGGCATACTTATAAGCGAGAGCTGGCTTGCTGAGCTTAAAAAGCATCCATACCTCTCTAGTAAGCTTTGACATATAACTTTGTAGGGAAACCTGGAACTGGTATATTCCTAATGAAAGAGCATGCAAAGGTTCACAGAGAGAGAAAGTCATAGACTTTTTATGAAGTGAGCAAGAGACTTTATAAAGATATTTAAAAGCCAGATGAAATGAACATAGATGCAGGAGCTGGCACTAAGAGAAGAAATATGGGCCCTGGCAAGCCATAAGAAGAGGAGAAGAAAGAGAAGCAAAATCCCTTTCTGGGTTAATTTAATATGTGAGTATATTCATTCGTTTAAATCTAAAACTTATTTATAAACATTCATTCTTCCCTCTCTCGCACAAACTGTTGTCTTATCTATGCTTACTCTCTTGCAGCTACTCTGAATCAAGTCTACTGTATCTGTAGGCAAGTCATGCATAAGATGATATAGCAACAGTTTCTTGTAGTGGGTCTTTATTTAACTCCAGTAGAATTCAATTCCATTAAATTAAGGGCTGTAAGGAACATTGTATA